>VYZX01007000.1:41114-55297 GCA_013401335.1 Brachypteracias leptosomus
TAATGAAGCAATGACAAGTGACCCAGGAATTTTTCTTGTGGAGGAGCAATTTATGACATGGTTGCTGGTGCTGCTTGCACAGACACAAGGTGGTGGTGGTCATGTACACACTCTGCCATGCCTACATGACAATTCATAAGACAAGTTCACTCCCAGAGTGTATATTAAACCCAAGAAATAAACAAATTGGTTTAAATGTCATAAAACTATTTTTAAAAAACCCATGGGACCAGTCTTCCTCATACCACTTTCTTACACCGCTCTACCTGTAGATGGGGTTTCAAGCAGTTGCCTTAGGTAGAGTAACTTTCAACTGGGTTATAGTGTGTGTAGGTAAGTGGGTAGGTCTATGCAGCACTTCCCCCTCACCATTTCTTTCTGCTTCTCCTCCAAGGTGGCATTTCAAAGGCATGCCAAGAAAGGGCAACCCCAGAGGGACTGTCAAAAAACAGCACAACCCAGAGCAGCCCTGAGGCTGTTCTGAATTGCATGAGGGGCTAAACCTGCCTCCAGCCAGCTTCAGGATTTGGGGTGTACATACCGTATGGCACAGCCCACTATCTCCCCACTCTGTGGTAAACTGACTGATACTCAAGGGCATCTGAAAGCAAACTGAATAGAGCTGGTCTGGACTCAGAGTGCTGTAGCAGGCAGAAAAGCCTGGTCCTTTAGCCCTATTTTGCCCAGAAGAAAACGATAGCTCACATGACCTTTTAAATAAGACCATCCATGTTCTGTCTTTCAGCCACCAAAAACCTAAGTCAGAAGAACTTTTTTTTTCCCAGGTGTGGATTATACCCGAATCTGAGATGTACAGTAGTAACTCCTTGTCTGCAAATACATTCACCATGTCAGCCCATGTTAACATTCTCAGGACAAGTACAAGTAGGGAAAACCAGTGCATTTTTAAATTAGTGTCTACTACTGGAGGATGTATCCTTTGCTGTCCAAGACTGGGAAGCCTCTAACACTGATTAATTATCTCCAAAATGAAGGACTTAATTGGGAATGTCAAAAGCTAAACTTCCTTCTCTTTGAAGAGTTGTCTACCTCACATGATACTCAGAGAAATATTAGACAGCAAAGTCAGTTCAGTTTTCATTGTTTTCTTTCTGTTCTATAAAAATGCAAGTCATCAAGGAAATGCTATTAAACGTGTCTCCATGCTTCCATCCACATACCCAGTACTTCTGTGGTGACACTCAGACTCAGGCAAGAGAATGATAATGAAGTTCAAGTGTGGAGAAAGGAAACTCTAAACAATAATGGATGATTTATAGCATACAGTGATTCTTATCTGGGTCACACTTTTGAAGGGCTCCATTTCTCAACTCTTCTAATTCTTAAATTAATTAAATTCTCATATCCATTATTTTGTTTCTCTTTTGCCATGCAGTTTGAGACACAGAGGTGACAGGTTGAGTGATACACTTCTGAACAGTGATTTTTCTTCCTCAGTGTGAAAGAGTTTTCAACAGTCAACCTTGTCTCTTCAGCTACAGGACTGAGACACTCCTTACTGAGGCTTCTTCAGCCTTCCTGTGCAACTTGGTCTAGGTGATCCTAGGTGGTGAGATTGGACTAGATGATCTTTCGAGGTCCCTTCCAATCCCTAACATCCTGTGATTCTGTGATTCCTCTTGCTCTGATATTCAGACCTCTTTTACATCTTCCTTAATGACCACTATGCAGATTTCACTTGTGTGGCCTATTGAACTGGAATTCTTTCCTCCTTCATGATCCAAAAAGGATTAAGAGCCTTCCTACAACATGCAGGCATGTGTGATGACATGGAGCAATGGACTCTTTCCAAAGAGGAGACTACTTAAGGGAAAAGACACACTTATTCTCTCTGACATTACCGTTGCTTGCGTGAACCTTATCCATCTTCCTGCATTGACACTCATGTTCTGCTGTTGCAAGTGCAATACAGACACAGAGCTTGATAGAGGAACTAGATGGTTATCTCCTTACAGTCTGATCTTCCACATTTTGTCCACTGAAGCCTTGATTCTAAAATGTGCTCCCTGGAGAGCATCCTTGGTGTGTCTCCTGCATAGGTAGCCATCTGAGCTCTTTGTAGGCTGCAGTCTGAAAATCATAAGCTCAAGTTCAGGAAATTGCCTACTAGAGTCCTGTGACTCTGTGAGAAAACAGAAAACAAAAGTAGTAATGAATCATTAAGGGCAATCAAAAATTAATTCTGCAATAAATCTATATTCAACCTGTCCCCTGTACTCTTGTGTGCTTATTTATATTTATAAGATTTGTATTATGAATGATTTGCCATTAATGGAGAAAAGAGAGATTAAGAAACAAAAGCTGTAGCTTCAATCCACCATTAGGGAATTAATCAATTGGCAGCTTGTGCAGACAGTTATTTAGATCTGTGGCCTGAACAGCTTAATTGGGGGAAACATTTAAAAAGGCTAGAATGATGTTCAAAGTAGTGTAAATTAGCCCATTTTGGACCCATCGCGTGGACTAATTTAACAACTTCTATACCTCAGAGTTTGGCAAGTGATCATATCTCTTGAGCTTCTTTGCAGGTTCCTACCCTGATACGGCTGTAAAGTATATTTCCATCTGAAAATGATTAACTATAAACACTCCAACTAGTCAATAAAAGGAAAGAGGAAGAAACCTAGCCTGCACTGTGAAACATTGTATGTCCTTATCCAGGTTTACCTCTCTCTGCCCAGCTGTAGGTGTTTGTAGCTATTGCTGCAAGTGAGCATAGAAGCAGTTCAAGGCCTCCTTCACTGTGGTTCTCAGCTCCTCCATAGGGCTGATGGGACTGGGATGCTCTTTCCACTCCTACTCTCACCAGTGATGTGTGACTGGCTCCTGTTCCTGAAAAAAATGTATGCATTTAAGAGGTTCCTCATTTTAATGTCATTTTGCAAAGTGTTCTGACCTCTGAGATATGCTAAATAAAGGCACGTGCATTGAAAAAACCAACCAGAATAAGCACTCTGGGTTCAGACCCATTATCTTTTACTAGGAACAAGTAAAAATTCATTAACGTAAGTTTCCTGGAAGTTCAGCGTTTTCTGGGATCTGGACCTCAAACTGGTTTTGAACTCAGCAGAAAGCCTGTTTATGATGGGCCCAACCAAATCCCCATGAACTCCCTAACCTGCTTTGGGGCTTGAAATCTGGGACTGATCACAGTGGTGAATTTCTCAGTCTCAGCATGTTGCTGCCACCAGTCCAATCAATGCCTTATACATTCTGCTGTTCACACAGTTGAGGCTATGCAATTCTAGCTTACATGATTACTTCTGGTTACCTCACATGTCATCAGAGAAATGCTGCCCGGAGACTTTCAAACACCACTATTTAGCTTTAGGTTTCTAAATATTTCAGCATCTTTTCCAGGCAGCACCCTGACAACACAGCTAAACCAAACTAACTTTATACATATATTGTACATGACATTTGTTTTGGAGCAAACTTGTTGCCCTGCATTCAAGGGCTCTGGAGGCATCATGCCATCCTCTTTAGTCATCAGGAGTATGCTCAAATCCCAGAGGATGCAGAATGCAGCATCCAGATGCAGTTCCAGGCACAGTGGTTGTCAGTTAGGAGGGTTTCAAATATGCTTGCTGACAGCATCATTGATAACTATATGTCCTTTCAAGCTCTGGTAAAGACGGAATGGTACCTGTTAAGTTCTTGGCCTGGATCGTCTCCTGGTAGATCGGAACAACTCAGTCTTTGGGCTTTAAGAAGTCGAAAAGATTGCATGTTCTACCTGAGCAGTGCTAAAATGTTCGGTCATTGAGCATCCAGGACCTCTAGAGGTAAGCCTGAGTTGTTCTGATTTATTCTGAGCTTTCAGTAGTATAAATGAGATCAGAATCTGGTGATCTTTTCCTACCAGTATCTCAGAATCACAGAATCACAGAATCGCTATAGTTGGAAAAGACCTTTAAGATCATCCAACCATTATCTGTCTCTACCAGGCCCACTTCTACACCATATTCTTGAGCACCATATCTAGACAGCTTTTAAATGCACCCAGGGATGGTGATGTAACTACTTCCCTGAGCAACCTGTTCCAGTCTTTGATAACTCTTTCAGTGTAGAAGTTTTTCTTAATGTCTAACCTAAATCTCTCCTAGTGTACCTTGACATCATTTCCTCTTGTCTTATCAGTTGTGACTTGTGAGAAGAAACCAACACCCACCTCCCTACAACTTCCTTTCAGGTAGTTGTAGAGAGCAATAAGGTCTCCCCACAGCCTCTGTTTCTTCAAACCAAAAAGCCCTAGTTCCCTCAGCTGTTCCTCATAAGACTTGTTCTCTAGACCCTTCACCAGCTTTGTTGCCCTTCTCTGGACCCACTCCAGCACCTTGATTCCTTTCTTATACTGCTGTGCCCCAAACTGGACACAGTACTCAAGGTGTGGCCTCACCAGTGCTGTGTACAGTGAGACAATCACTTCTCTAGTCCTGCTGGCTACACTATTCCTGATACAAGCCAGGACACCATTGGCCTTCTTGGCCACCTGGGTACACTGTGGGACCTGGACAGGCTGTACCAGTGGGCAATTGATAAGGGCTTCAACAGGGCCAAGTGCCTGCATGCAAAGCTATAGATTTGGGGAGAAGTGGCTGGAAAGACGCTTGGCAGAAAACAACCTGGAGATGTTGATTGACAGCTGGCTGAACACTAGCCATCAGTGTACCCAGGTGGCCAAGAAGGCCAATGGTGTCCTGGCTTGTATCAGGAATAGTGTTGGGCTTTGGCCCTTTTAATTTTTTCCCTCCACAGATTCACTGCGTCTTTCTAGTCCTCCTGACTGTCCTGTCTCCTTTTCCAAAGGCCATAAACTCTCCTTTTGTTCCTGACTTCCAGTCAAATCTCCCCATTCAGCCAGGCTGGTCTTCTTCCCTGTCTGCTCCATGGGGAAGGCCTGTTCCTGCACCTTTAAGATTTTCGTTCTTGAAGAGTGCCCAGTCTTCCTGGACTCCTTTGCCTTTCAGGACTACCTCCCAAGGGACACTGTTAGATTGAGGCACCTGGCATACAAACAGCTGGCATCTTTTAAGAATATTTTTATCCATTTATTTGCAACAGGATTTCGTTTAGAAGATCTTGAATCCACAGATTGTATATTTTGATAACCAAACCAGCACCCAAGGCAGGGTGCAATTTGGGATGTATCATTCTTTATATCTCATTCTTTATTCCACCTGCACTAGCTTTAAAAACATATTGCAGAAAAGTGTTTTTCTCTTGAAAACATGGTAGCAAGTACAAAGCAAAAGCAACACTAATGTTGCTACAAAGACTAAAGGTACAGGAAAAAGTGCTAATTTCAGAAGATGTTACCATAAAAAGACAAAGACTCAAAAGGAGCATCCCTCTATTTTGTCTCTCACACCACCAGAACGACAGTAACATGCAGCCACTGTCTTGGAGAAGGTAAAGTGAAGACACAGATAATGCAAGATGAGAAATTGCCATGCATTACTTGAATGACAAGACAACTTCAAACCACCTAATAACTGAGACAGGGAGGAGCACTGAAGCAAAGGTTTAGGCCATAAGGTGTGTGTCCACTGAGTTAGCGCTTAAGCTCAATAGCAGTTCAAACACTGTCAGTTGCTAAAACTCTTCAGTATTCAACAAAGGTAGAGGTCCAAGAAGATCACTTATTACCAGTTCCCTGAGAAGAAAGGACAAGAGCATCTGTATCACTAGACATCTTTTATAGCACAGAGTAGATGTTTCAGCATTTGACACCTTCTCCCCTTTCAGGAGCACACCCATTCTTCTGGGAGATGTTCTTTACATCTGCAAAGACAGGAACAAGATATCTCTGATGGGCACAGCATTCATTACTCCAGGAATACATATTCCTTTCATATATTTCTGCCTGCCACAATAATATCAGCTGGCATAGGAAGTCTAGTCTGGAAGCTCAGGCTATGTTTGGGAACTAAGAAGTGGTGGTTTTGCTGCACAGTTAATTATTTCAGAATAAATAATTAATATAGCTCAATCAGGACAGGGAGCAGAAAACTAATCTGTTCATTCTTCCTTCAGCCCTGTATATAGCACTGTGCATTTGGCAGGCTACAAACCTTTCTCTTCTTGCTGTATCTTAAAATACAATGCCAGATACTAAAAAATGTAGTCTTTTAAATTTTGCTCATTGAACATAATCAGTGTTTAAAGGAAAGGAAAAGAAAAAAAAAAAAAGAGAATTAAAAGATAAAGGAAAAGAAAGAAGACATGATCTCACAACCTATGCAGTTCAAGCCCATGCTCCTATACCTCGTAGAACTACACAGAGCAATGTATATATTCCAAATCCCATTGGTTTACAGAGCTTTTGCCTTGGTATTTTAGTTAGAGAAAACATCTCAGGAAATAAAAGCAAAATGAAAAACCGAGAGAGGAACTGATGGAAAAGAAGCAGACTTTCATGGCATAGGAAATTTCTACCATTTTTAACTAATCTGTTACCTTCTCTTTTTCCTGGTATGCATGAATGAAGAGTGCAAGACTAATAGAGTGTTTGCCAAGACTAGCTATTGATGCTACCCAGAAGCTTACTGAACACACTAGAGGAGAAACAAAGACAGATAAAAGAACTCACAGCTACGTACTGCTGCAATATTTCCTATTTATAAGAAAGCTCATCACTAATCACTAATCACATCAGCCTACAGAAATCATTGCAAGAATTTTCCTATTGCATTTAGCAAATCAGTGTGTAATGTGTTTTGTGTGTGTTTTCCCAACATACTGTTACTTTCACAGTAAACTGTAAAGATGAATGTGAACTGATCATTGTTTGAAAGATGTCTGTTTACATTTTCAAACTGGCCCACTTAAAGTACAGTAGGGATGTTTTGCTTTTAAACACTAAGTTACTTAAGGAAAATCTGTCATAGTAATTGAGTTCATTGCTCCATTTTGAATGGACTGTATTTTTTTCACTCTTCTTGCTTCCTATCTTCTTATGGCACTACAGAAAAAAATCTAGTTCTTTCAATAATATTTTTGCCTCCTCTTAAAATGAGTTTCTACGCTTAGCTAATTTTGTATGGCATGAGCAAGAAGTGTTTAAGGCTTGAAACAGTACATCATTTATAATACTCTAGCTAATTAAAGAAATGTGGGCCAAGTATAAATAGTATGTCAACTTCAGCAGTTTCAGGAAAGTTATATGTCAGATACCATCACGTTCACAGGATACCATAGAAGGAAATAGGGAGTAATCAATATTCTATATCATTGAGTTGGAATTGACTTCTACTTGTCAGTGAACCATTAGTGTGTGTAGACATACCAGCTCAGAAATACTCTGAAAGCCAACCAGCTTTGCTTAGAAATTTGGATAATCCACAATAATACAAGACCATTAAGTTAGGTAGTAATCGGATTCTCTTTTTCATTTTCTGACTTGTGAGTTGTGAGGTTTTTGTAACACTGTTTTGCAAACTGAAATGAGTAAGAGCAGTGCAGATTGGTATCAGTCAACATTCAATACTTTACCAAATAAATACAGGTTCATAACCTCTCTATCCCAGACTACATTTCTACTCTACCACAGCAGCCACTGAATCATTCCCAGCTAAACTCCCTTTCACCATGAATCATCTTACTAATGAGGCATGCCTTCTTGCAAATCCAGAAACCAGGCCTCCCTGCTGTGGAGAGCTAACACCCCATCAGCTCTCATACCCCATGTCTAGCACTGCATAATCCATGCTATGTGCCATGCATATTATGTGTATGCAGCCACCCTTCCTCAGAGCTAATGCTGCCAGGTTTTGGTTTGATTGGTTCAGATGGATGAAGCAAAGCAGCAGCTGGGAGGAGCTATTTGATTAATAATAAATAGATGCAAAGATTTATGATTAACGTAGAACATCTTAATGATTTACCATAGCATGAAACCAATAGGCTGGTATTCCAATCTGATTTCTACAAATTTGTATAATCCTCGGGGTAAAACAATTTAATGTGCTGTCTCTTTTATAGTTACAAAAGGCCTTTCATATGATCAATTATACATAAGAGTATAATAAATGTAACTTTCTTCATACTAATCACATCTAACTTAAATTCTCTTGTCAGTCTTTGGAGTGTATGTAGCATTCCCCATAAAGTTTTTAGCCTCAGCTCTTAGCAAAAGTTAATATACCCAGAACTTCCAAATAAATCTTCAGTACAAGGGTCTTCATACTAGTAAAACCATTCAGACAATGTGGTTTATTAACAAAGCTCTCCCTCCTTCCAGTCAAGCCCCTTGCTTAACACAGCAAACTTGATGCTTCCTATCAGAGGGTTGTCTGGAGGTTATGGTGTTGTATCTTTAAAGTTCTGGCAAGTAGTATTGTATTGGTGTCATGACACAAGGCAATGCAAGACTAGCATAAAGATAACAGTAGTATCTTGCCTAGTAGACAGATCACAACTAAGAAATAGAACTGTATGAACACATGCAGATAAAGACTCTCAAAAGTCATGTGGCTTATTAAAAGTTTCAAGTGAGAATTAGCATCTAATGTAATTTTGGTTTCTAATTTCTATAGAATTGTTTTTCATAAAAAGGCAATTGCATTAAGTCCTTCCATATGAAAGCAAAAGAGAGACACAGAGATAGAGGATGTACACCTCACAAGCACATTGAAAAATAATCTTTAACTTACATAAAGGGGACCATGGTGAAGATGACAGCAGACATCAAGAGCAATAGAAAGAGACTGTGGAAAAAGTCTTCCTACTGTATTCTAGCTATCTGTTTTAGCATGCACAATATTCTTCAGGATGCAACCAGACATTCACAGAATATTCGAAGGGTGAGCAGTTAGTTGGAAAGCAGTTGAGATTACCTGAGCAGGAGAAAAAAAGTTAAAAATATTGAGTATTTGAAGGCTGGAAAGAGAATACTTGGCACATCACTGCAGATTCCTATAGTGAGAAAGAGAAATTTATTAAAAACATTTCTTACAGTGTATTAGAGACCTTCAAAATTTTTGCTAAGTGCTAATACTTTGGGATCTCCCTTGAAACCAGTTACTGCAAATGTCTTGAAGACTTTTGATCTGATATAGAATCACCTTTGTTCTGTGAAACTCTTTCATTTCTGAGGGGGAAAAGATGAGAGAGAGACAATATATGTAAGAGAGACCCTTCATGAGCAGAACTTTGGGATCTGTGTGTAAAAATACATACACAAGAAGTGCATCCATGCCTGTGATGCAATTAATGGCTTTGAAAAAACCACAACTTTAAATCCATTTGGAGTTCTTTTTTATCCCCTCTCTATTTTTGCAGTCTTCTAGATTCAGGTTCTCTTTTTTAACCACATGTGCCAAAACTTTGTGTTTTCCAAGTGAAAGTTCTGGTTCTGACATTTTCACCAGACTCCAGAAACTGGTGCTTTAAGAATCATCCTCCTCAAAGTTACTTGATTAGCATAAATAACATTGAGTTAATTGCCTATCATATGGTTTTGTAGTATCTGCATGCACTGTCATTTGATGTACTGTTGTGAGTTGACCTGGCTTTTGAAAATATTGCCCTTAAAGTCTGTCACATTTTTTGAACAAGGCTGTCAGTGAAGAAAAAATGGACTGGAATATCATAATCTACTTCAACCATAGTAAAGAGGAAGACATCTGGTAGGCCACTTGGCAGTCATCCAACAACGAAAACTTGAATTAAAATAATGAACATGTTCTCAGGAGTATATCTCTGAACTGAAGAAGTTACACGTCTCAGCTGCTTCTTGAAAGTTGACTGTAAGTGGTGCCAATAGGCCTTTATCCTCGCAGTGGACCACGCATGTTCTTGTGTTCCACGGGCCATAAAATCACCATCTTGAATACACTTGTAGAGGGTTAGAAATTAAATAAACAGAGAAGTTAGAGGTGTGAGAATGGAACAGTTTCACACTTTCTAAAGCCATATAGAAGCCAGGCCAACCTCTTCATTCTAATGGAGCTGATCTAACTTGCCAGTCAGGCTGGAAAAGCACTCCAAGGTCCTCCATAGCTGGTCTTGCAGGTGTCCTAGATAAGACCAAGCTTTTTCTGGGAAATAGCTTAGAAGTGATCTGAGATTCCTGACTATAAAAGCCAAAGCAGCCTACTTTACCTCCCAACACAAATCACCAGCTCCTACTGTCTTGCATGTCTAACAAAGGGACAAGAATTGTGCTAGCCATTGCTTCCCCAAAGAATTGTTGAAATAGAAATCAATGCCCCAGCTGCAAGCCTTTTTGGGAACAAAGCAGTAAGGAAGTAGAGCTATATCAGGTGACAATAGAGCATAGCAGATTTCTGTTATTTTGGTTTCAAAGCAAATTTCTAGCTGTGATTTGGCTTATGGTCAACAAGTGAATAAAATTCCAATGACGGCATCCAGATCTGGATGCCATTAACCCAGCCAAGCTCTAACAAAATGTGCAGCTAGAGTAGATTCTTACCTGCCCATTGGCAGTGAAAAAAAAAGGAAATGTAATAAAATGCATACTTTAGCCCAATTTTAAAATTTAAAACGCCACTGGATATCCTGTAGGAATGCTGCATTTAAATAAGAGGTAGGACACGGCAAAATGTGTCACTTAATGAGGCAGTGCAAAAGTTCCTTCATAAGACTATTTAAATTTGCAATGGTAATTGCTTTATGGCATAGTGAGGTCATTATAATTTGAGATTAAGATGGCCAAACTGTTGCAGGGAAGATCTTTGGAGACTCTGTTACAAAGCCATTATGAGGCAGTATTACACATACAACATGATTTCAAAGCATGACTTGGAGAAGACCTCACTACAGTATTCTGATGGTAAAATTACATTGCGAGACTACAATAGGAAATAAGACTGCAGTGCAAGTCTGTGGAGATTAGACTCAATTATGATGTCAAAACAAACTGAAACAATGTCAATGCAATTTATACCATTAAGGTTGAGACTTAAACCTAGGAAAGCAAGGAAATTCTGCATTAAACCTGCCACATTACCTTTAAATCACATCCTTGTGCTAAGGTGTTGCAGCAGATAGAGACCTCTGTTAAATTGTCTCACAGCTCTGGGTATCGTTACATACTGCAGATGATCTCTGTACAAAACCAGTGTTGTTTCATGGCACAAATGTTTAAGTGATTAACCTGAAGTGTTTAACCTATAACTGAAGATTCAACGAATTCCAGAGTTGTAGGGAGAACTCCAGATTAACAATTTTTATCTCACTGGGTATGTTGGGCCCAGATTTTATAGATGTAAAGGGCCTGATCCCTGGCAAAAATAGATTGAACAATTTAGGCACTCTGAGATAAGATATGAGTTTCCAATGTCCCTGGTTGTTTTATAGGAATACAGAGAGCATCAGTGGGAATTAAGTACCATTGTGCCCAGGCTGGGTGAAAATATACTAGGGGATGCTCCTTCTCCTGGCAGCTTACAGCTGGGCTTGAAATAGGAGGTAAGAATATGACAGACCAATGATTTTTGCAATGTGTTTTATAAGAAAGAACCACATCTGAGTGAAATGTAGGCATGTACCAGGGCCTGCCCGTGTGCAGCAAACTAAGTTTGTGCCCAAAAAGGAGGGTGGGAGGTTGAACTGAAGAAAAGATCTTAAAGTCATCCATCTTGATTCACTCAAGAAAGACATCCAATGACCACACAAACTGGAGTTCAGCTTTGTTCCTTTTGGATGTTGGAACTATGAACGTATAAATGATATTGGGCCGGATATGTAGCTGACGTAAGCTGGCTGATCCCCAATGACTCCAGTGGGGTTGCATCAATTTTTTTCAGCTATGCATCTGGCCCACAAAACCTTTGTATTGTTTCCTGGAGAGCATATCAACTGACAGAAAACTGATAGCCTGTATGCTGACTTTTCTTTCCAGACTTGGTACAGCTGTATAAAACATCTTGGACCAACTTTGCAGGGTTTTCACAAACAGTTCATTTCTTCAGTTTTGTTTGTCCTGTGTTTGGCAAATTCTGAGACCTGTTCTGAGGCCTAGCCTCAAACCAATGCAAACCCCTACCCAGCTTCCTCTGTATCAGGTCATTTTGTAATCTCAAGTTTCATTCAGTGTCCATACATCTGTCTAAATCATAGCAAATGAACACTGGGTTCACCAAAACATCTGTAAGCCTTGGGTGAGCTTGTCTCAGGTTGAGGGGACTGCAACTGAACCTCCTTGACTTTTGCTACAGTATGTATCCACTATGTTGATTTCTCTAAAACAGGTTTTTTCTGTTGTTTTATATTGTTGCTATCCACTGTGCTAATTATACAAACATGACCATATGCACGTTGATATCATTAATTAGCATAAAGAGTCACTCCTCAAAAATACATGGCAGTGTCTCCCATGTGTCTTGCCATGAGAATAATATAAGTGAAGTATAATACCATAATATACCATATTTAGCTCTGAGCTGTAATCATCTTTATTAATTGCTTAATGTAGCAATGCCTACTGCAGGAAGTGCCATCCTGCAAGGTCCTGAGTAGGTCTTCAGAGGTACAAAGAGTCCACATCTCCCCAGGAAATCATGTGCAGGGATGGGCACTCAGGATATTTGAGGGAGAACTCTGAATTTTGCTAGTTCAGGTCATTAGTACAGTCTACGGCCCTAAATAAATACAGCTTACAACAAGTGTGGATGTATTTGCTGGGAGGAAGGTCTTGTAGATGGCTGCTAGCAGCTAAGGAGCAAAAAGACCATCTCCTCATGCCAGATAACCCGCAGGGTCCCAACAAAGAAAGTGAGCCCTGGGACAAACAAACACTCCCTCAGAATCTCAAAATACTTCTGGAAAGTGGTTGGGCCTTGTTTGTACGCTTAGTGAAAATACACATTGTTCTCAGGAGCAAAATAAGGAGACAATGAAAGAGAAAGAAAGAGTTACAGTTTGGAGAGAAAAATAAAGGATGTAAAAAAGCAAAAGACTTCGCATGCTCTGGGATGTCAGAGAAACTGCAGGAAGGGAAAGAGGAGGAGTAAGGAATAGAAGAGTAGGAGGGAGAGAAAACATGAACGAGATGGTGAAAATGATCTGTCTTCAGAAGTAAGCTCAAATATATGATCAAAATGTCTTCCCAAGCTAATATAAGGGGCAACAGTGCTGGTTTTCAATAGAATCTTTCTAAAGCAGCAATGCTAGGAAGTACCAAGTACTTCCAAATACAATTTAATTGCTTATCACTGACAAATTAGTGTTTGAAAGGGGGTCCTTTCTTTGAAGTTTTCTCATGACTACATCAGCCAGTGGTCAGACTGAAGGACCTTATGCTGCTGAACACATTTGGCTATGCAAATGCAGCCTGACGGAAACAAAAATTATCACTATATAACTAAATAGAACTATTTCTGGTAGATTAATTTGTCAATGACTGGAAAGATGCTCCTTAAGATGTCAAAGACAATGAAGATCTTCCAATATCATGGGCTTCATAGAATCATAGAATCGTTTAGGTTGGAAAAGACCTCTAGGATCATCAATTCTGACCTTCATCCCAACATCTCCATGGCCACTAGACCGTGTCTTGGAGAGCCACATCTACTCGTTTTTTGAACACCTCCAGGGATGGTGACTCCACCACCTCTCTGGGCAGCCTGTTCCAGTGCCTGACCACTCTTTCAGTAAAGAATTTCTTCCTAATATCCAATCTAAACCTCCCTTAGTGCAACTTGAGGCAGTTTCTTCTTGTCCTGTCATTAGTTACTTGGAAGAAGAGACCAACACCAGCCTCACTACAACCTCCTTTTAGGTAGTTGTAGAGAGCAATGAGGTCTCCTCTCAGTCTCTTCTCCAAGCTAAACAATCCCAATTTCCTCAGGTGCTCCTCATAAGACATGTTTTCCAGACCCCTCACCAGTTTCATTGCCCTTCTCTGCACCTGCTCCAGCATCTCAATGTCCTTCTTATACTGTGGCACCCAACACTGGACACAGTACCCAAGCTGCAGCCTCACCAGTGCCAAGTACAGGGGGACAATCACCTCCCTACTCCTGCTTATCACACCATTTCTGATACATGCCAGAATGCTGTTGGCCTTCTTGGCCACCTGGGCACACTGCTGGCTCATGTTCAGCTGGCTGTCCACCAGCACCCCCAGGTCCCTTTCTGCCAGGCAGCTCTCCAGCCACTCTTCCCCAAGCCTGTAGCCTTGCCTGGGGTTGTTGTGA
>VYZX01007000.1:72424-110409 GCA_013401335.1 Brachypteracias leptosomus
TATAGGGTAGGTTACACAGAGCAGAACAGTTTCAGTGCTTTCCATCTACCTCAGGTACAGGGTGGACATGCCCTTGCTGATAATGCTCTTGTGTTGTTTGACCAGAGATGGCTGCATAGAGCCATAAAGCCTTCTGCAGTGCCCCATCTGGACTTCCTCATAGGAGAAGCTCAGCTCCTCCAAAGTTTAATCTTCTGCAGCAGCAAAGGTTCTCCTAAACAAAACACAAGCTGTTTTTACTTTAAGTGTTGACTTTAAACAGTATGTGATTTAGCCAAAATGGGACAGATTTATTTAGTGCGCAACAAAAGTGACACTCAGCACCAGTTTTGAAGATTTCATGACCACCTGTCTTGGAATAACTTTTGGATTCATAAAGTGTTAGTAAGTGAATGTGGAGACTGTTCCCATAGCCTTTCTGAAGTACCTTAATTAGGGACAACTCTGAATGATTGTACCTGTTTGCCAACCTCCATGTTTGTTCAGTGACTAATACGGTGATGTCAGTTCTCTCTAATGTATTTGCCAATTAGAAAGATTAAGTGTGGTGACTGAGGATAACAGAGCATTGGTGGCAAATCTGTAATTGTCCAAGTCAAATATCTGACAACTGGTTGTTTTAGATCTATCCACATGAGGGTCTGACTGTGTATCTTTCTGCAACACTTCAGTATGTATCACATCAGGACACATCAGTCACACCTTATTATGTCACAGCACATCACTTTCTGCATCACCATAAGACTTAATCAACAAATCCAATGCCATGTGCCACACTCCCAAGCATAAGCCAAGCAAATCTAATCAAGGAGGGAAATGTCTTGGTTTTATTTGAATGCACACAATGGACTGTCAGTATCAGTAACACCTCAAAGCTCCACCAAGACAAGCATCCTATTATGCAAGACAACTATAAATGCTGTAGGAGGCAATGTCTCCCTCAACAAGCTTCCAAATGGAAAGCAAAACAATTCAACCATGCGCACACACACACATCAGCGCAGAACAGACCACAGCCAACGTACGTCTCACAAGTACTCAGTCCACCAAACTAGGCTGAGATATGTGCACCACTGCTGGTGTGTGAAATACTTCAAATCATACTTGGAGGCAGCAGGCTTCTGCTGCCTATGTCAAGGCAGTAACCCTGTAGCTTGTGTAATTGCCTCTGTACAGGAGTTCATGTTCAGTCGTACCTCCCTCTGTGAAAAAGTTAAGCTGCAGGATAAGAGCTTTTACACAACCAGCTGCTGCCAAGAAGCAGATTAGCAGGTAATCAGTTGACTGGTAGTAACTTCGTCAGCTCTGAGGGTCTTGCTGTGTGTTGAATGGCTAAAGTGTCAAGGCAAGTGCATGAGAGGAAGAGGGAAGATGGCTAAGGTATAAGGTTGAATCGGTTGTGAGGTGAGAGGAATAAGTGCAGTATGGCCCTAAGTCACTGGNAACTCCCCTCCTCCTCCACCCCCAGGATGATGATGGAGGAAGGTATTAGGGAATAGAAGGAGAAGACCAGAAAGGAAACATCATCAGGGAATACTAAGTCTTCAGCCTTTCTCTGCCTGACAGTAGTCCCACAGCACTGGGGATGCAAGCTACAATGGCCCCATGAAAAGGATAAACTGGCCTCTACAAGGACCCAAGAGCAGAAAAATAAACTGACAATGCCCAGTACTTCTGTAACATTCCTGAGCTGTACAAATCACTTGCCCAAGTCCTCACATATTACCTCTCTCTTCTCCGCTATGCAGAACCGCCACAGCAAATTCACACCGCTTGAGCAGCTGGTGATGGCTGGGATTTGGCCCAATACATGGATACTATTTGGGGGGTTTGTTGCATTTTTATGTTGATTCTCTGCAGACAATAGGCCGATATTGCCATCACCACATAACGGTCACAGAACTTTTCTTTTACTATTATTGTATTTATTCATTTCTTCCCCTGCCACCCTGTAACAAAGAAAGGAAAATCCGGAACAGGACATGTGTTATTTAATATCTGTGTCAATGTCAGAATGCAGGCATGTTTTTATTCTTTTGCCTTTTGCAATGAATGTGTGATACCTGATATATTAGGTATTAATAAAGCAGACTGCTTTATGCTGTTTATATTGGTAATATGATTCTGGATCTTATCCCCAGCTGAGAGGAGTAGGAATGTAGATTTTTCCTTGTATATTATTGCCCAGCCATGGCTAATCAAGTATACAAGATATTCTGATTTTTATGTATTGTTTTATTTTTGATTGACTTTAATTAGAACCAGCTCTCTATATAATAAGTAGACATATAAAATGTGGAAGAGAGGTAGCAATGGCTAAAAGACATAGAGAATGAGTCAAAATAAAAGCCAGTAAAGAACCCAACAGAATGGTGTAGCCTTACATTTCATCACCAGGTTTACAGTACTTCACCCATATTTGCCGGCACCAATCCCACCTATGCCTACAGCAGTGATTTGTCCAGAGGCATCAGTACTACCCAGGGCTGAAGATCCCTGTCTGCATAAACCAAGGGGTTAATGGGGAATTGCAAAGAAGGTGAATTGCAAAAGCATGATAATATAGAGTGGAAACTATTGTTTTTTCTTGACTGTGGGTAAACAGTGAAATTTAGAAATATGAACTAGTTCAGATAAAGTAAGTCTCTTCTGAAGCTCTGAACACGACTTGAAATTACACATAAGAAGTTGTGTGTATCCCTCTGTCTTTCCTTATACACATGCTTCCCAGTTTCTCACAAGTTTTCTTCTGGATTATATTCAAAGTCCCGCTATGACTATTGTCAGTGACAAAACTCAGATGTCATCAGGCGCCTTTCCAGCAAGGGAAAATTATCTTTGAATGTCCAGTTCTTCACAAGAAATGACTAATATTTCCATTAATTCAGACAGCACTGACCTTAATTTGCTTGCTCTTGGATAGGACATCCGATCACATAAGCCACTCGTACAAACTCCTGGGTTTATCTTGCTGAGGAAAATAGTGGCTGGCCTGCCTAGTATCACAGCACTTGATACCTGTTCTGCAGGGATTTTTGCATAACATCTGGGAAGTGCCTACTTCTAAGGAAGTTTGAAAATGGTCCCTTTCATCAGCATCAGATCCCATTGTATTCAATGAGAGCTGCAGGTGTTCTGTATCACTTGGGGCCAGGCCCTTCATCATAATAAAAAGGCCAGATTTGAGCTGGAAGCTCTGTCATTAAAACTGCCTGTAGTGTATTAGTAATCTGCTGAACCTCCTAGAGGCCCAGAGAAACCTTCTGCTGCATTATTTTAACTCTTTGTGATTATCAGAACAGTGAGGATTTAAGAAAGGGCACATTAAATTCCTGTCACATCCCATCTCCGAGTTACCCAAAAACTAGTAGCCCCTAAAAAACCTTTCTTGGGAGCACAAAATAACAAAGACTCTCTCTGTATGAGATAGCACTGACTGTTCGAAGTGCCCACAATGTTGTTTAAGATGACTAACAGTCTTCTCATCCATTTTATTTACAGCTATTTTAATATATTAAACACCTAGAGGTGCTTAAGAGACTATCCTAAAAAGGTTTTAATGCCTCTTATCTACATATCAAATCCATTTCCTATCACTCTCTTCCCAAGAAGCAAGCACCATTTCATGCAAGGGGTTTAGCACAGGATGTGGAGATACTTCTACTCTGGCCATGGGAAACGTGTTCAAGAGGAGTTTGCAATCCTGAAAGCACCCTGATGGCTTATGTTCTTACTGGATAGTTAGAGTGGAGCAGACATGGAAAGGGAGCAGTGACTGCAGGGAGACCCACTCTGGCTGGTTCCACTGGTGAGTAAATCTCCTGGCAGGCACCACGTGGGTCATCTGATACCAGGACTGTGATTTGTGTTTCCACATGAATCCAGGGCACAACACGATCCTGCACTGCTGACCTAAGAGCTGTTGTCACTTGGCAGAGATGAGTGGTATGTTGGTGTTGTGGGATCAGCTGGAGGGATATACAGGAGCAAAAAGAGGGACTAGGTTACTCAGGGAAGGCTAAATGCAGCAAAGAATCTGGCACTTCACATCACATTCATTTAAAGCAAATTATTGGATCAGAATGGCTTTTCAAATTGGTTCAGCTAATATTAGGATATGACCCAAATCTTCTATCCAGGTGTGAACATATACATACACTTTTCTGAAACTCAAAAAATTTAGTCAATCAAGAAGTGAGAAAGACAAGAGATTTGCGTTCCTGTGGTAGGTAGTTGTTTATTTTATATTTCACATAAGTCTGTGCTTGCTGGAGTCAGCAAAGACCATAAATTGTAACCCAACAGATCTGCATAGTGTCTTGGATAATCTTAAGATTAAGTTTGGAAAAGCTTCTGAAAAACTTTCAAATATCTACAGCCAAACCTTCTAATATTTGCCAATCTCTGTTAATAGAATATTTCTCCCTGTCAAAGCTGTGACTTGCACAACTCAGAAAGATCCACAGAAAGATTTTCATTCCTTTTCCCTTTCCTTTTGCATCTCATGAAGTTCTGCATGTAATTTTATTATGACTCAGAGTCCACATTACTGTGAGCTTCAAGAAACAATTAGAGATGTGGTCACAGAAACTCAGAGAGAGTGTGATACATTAATAGCATCATGTTATAACTTGATAGTGATGCCATGTCACAAGTATAGGATAGCATGTAATGTAATTTCTCTTACACTTAAAATGGACCTGAAGCAAATCCCAGAATAATCCCAACCTCTGAGATTTGGCTCCCAGTCCAACTCTTTGTGAAGCCAATTACTCTGTAACAGGTTGTGCCAAAATTCTGGATCAGAAGCCTATCTATTTTGGGATCATATCCATCCAGATACAAAACATATTAAAATAAGACCCTATCTTTGTTTCCAGAAGAGCTCAGCAGTGTACAGCTGCTAGCACTGGCCTGCTGTCTGTCTGCTGCAGGTATGGGATGTGTGGTGCTCTCTTGGATTGTGTCTTTGCCTCCAGTGGCTGGTGGTGCAAAAGCACCCCCAGCCTTTGTGATGAGTCCAACTGACACTCTCACTCACAGATCTACCAAAAATGAGCTATAGTACAAGTTCTGCATGTTTGACAACCACTAGTTATAGTCCTTTAAAGAATGGGAGATGGTTTTAAGCTCAGGATAGATATAATATCACCACATATGAAAATACAGATTTTTTTTGTGGTTATCATCTTTGGCATTAGAACATAGCTTTTTCCCTTCACCCTTATGACTACAACTCAAAACTATCCTAAATCAACTTCTCAGGAATTTCTTCTCTTTATCTTATCCCTTCAGCTCTTGCAGAAAGTCATAGAACCAGTGGTTAAACCAGTACTCCCTTCTTCTGCTCAGGTCTCAAAAGTTATTACCTGCTTTAGAACCCATGTAGCTCTGTTATTACTCCGTAATTCAGTGAGCCTTCACTGGAGATTCAGCCAGGCTGGAAAGAGCACCTTGGCTGACGCTATGAAGACACGAAGAGACAATTTCAGAGAGTGGGACATGGGAGCATATTCTTCTTTTGTTTATATTGTATTTTCTTCTTAAAAAAGCAGGAAAAAGGATCATAAGAACTGGGGGTGGTTCTCCATTGCCACACACCTGACTCCTGGGGAAGGCTGGGTCTGGATGACACAGGTGTCTCTCACAGAAATGCTGCACTCAGCACCCCAGTGCTTGCCTCCCTGCCCTCTCTCCTGCTGTCCTGTGCTCTACCTGGCAGTATTTCAGTATTAGTCCTCGGGTTGGACTTTGTTTGTTAAGATGTACATCCATGTCCAAACACAGTGACAAAAGACATGAATTACCAATATTATGAAGCATTAATCTGTGAAAAGACAATGGTTAAATAAGAAAGCTGAAGGCAGGGACCAAAGAAATTAACTGGAATTCCATCAAAAGGGAAGACGAATGAACAGAACTACACTGACATCTGCTGGTCCATACATCAACACTGGTATTGTTACTGCCACCGAAAAATGACATGTTAAACTCAATAAATCCTTCAAAGATACCTGCCACTTCCACCACATTTATCCACCACCTACTGCCCTGATGCACTATTTGGTCATCTGGGCAGGATCTCTTAGAGAAGAAGTTTTTATATTTGTATAAGAGTAGGGTTTATTTAGTTTTTCTTTTTCTTTTTTTTTCCCTTCTTTTTTTTTGAAACAGACAGTGTTTCAAATTACTGGAGCTCTGCATGGACTGCTGGACTTGCAGAGATCCTGCACAGATGGGCAATGCATGTGCATAGACTGGCTCTGTACAGCTTGCACACCAAATCCCAAGCACATGGAACACCACAGCCTGCGGTGCTGCACCCCTGCACCACTGTGCACACACCCAGTAAATCTAGTAACTTATTAATCTTGCTGTGTAAGAACTAATCAATTGTACAGTATATATGCAGCAGGTCTGATGAGTCCTAGATGCTACAAATTCACCACGTAGTCCTTAGGGACCTGTTTCTGTTCAGGAAATTTTGCAGAGAAATATGGAAGCAACTGTTTTCAGATTTTCAAATTTTTACAGCTAAAACCCATTTTTTAAAAAAATGAAGATATATAATACTTAACTGTTGTAAAGTATAATTTTGCATCTAAGTGAAGAAAAGTCATTGCAACAGAGGCTATATACACTCACCAGAAGATACATACACAGGAGGGCTATGATTTGTGATATCTTACTGCACCTTTGTTATCCACCTCATCCACCTTTACAAATCTTACAGGTAGCTGTTTTTTTATAACACTGAACCCTCACCTTCTGAAGATGTGAAGAATAAAATGGATGCACCCACAAACACTTGTCCATTTATGTGCTGGGTGAGCTATGTGTGGGAAGAGGAAGGCTATAAAGGCAGCAGGGAATTATTGTTTCTTTTAATTTGGTGACTTCTCTACACTTTGCACATATCAATAAACAAAGCACAATCCTTATAACTCAAGTCAAACCAAAGATAGTGATATTTCAATACATGAAAATATCCATTTATTTGCTTCTCAGAAATACATCTCCTAAAAACACTCTTTTCCCTTAAATAGGATGTTGACAATGATATTCTATTTCTGTTACTGAAAAATAACAGTCTTTCAGAAAGCAGCTGATTCACTTGCAAATATACATCCCACACCCTTACTATCTTAATCCTGATGACAATGGGGTGGGGCTGGACCATCTGAAGAGGAACTCTTTGTTTCCCTTCTGAAACGCTGCTTTGGGATTTCTCTGGATTTTGATCTGCTTTTACTCCACACAGAGCACCTTCTTTGCACATCTAAATGCAGAGGCAAAAAGATCTTGCTATTGGAAGAATAGGGCAAAGAAGACACTTGCATTCATATATGAAAACCCAGACATATATTGGAAGTCATCGTTCCTTAACCACTACCAAAGAGTGAAAAGAAGCAGCTAGGTGGAACAATCAAAATATGCTCCAAAGCACAAATAAAAATTGATTAGAATGTTTTTTGGTTGGTTCTAATTATAATAACATCAATTAAGTCCATTTCATAAAACACTTCTAAGAAAACAAGCTTTACACTTATATTGCCTAAGCAAATTCACCCCTTTTTGGCCTCCTCCAGTATGCCTCCAAGTCAGAAGACCTGGCTTATCAAAGAGAAGGTTAAGAGGTAACTTGATCAAATGCTATTTTTATTTCATGGAGGAACACAGAGCTGATAATAAATGTTTGGTCCACTAGACAGAGGCATAACAGTGGCAGTTTAAAATGTTCACCTTATTTCCAACTTGATTTTGTCTATTTTCTAAATATACACTCTTGTTATTCCTTTATCTGCCAGGCTGCAGAGCCATGTATTATTGCGTTTCTGTTCCTTAAGAAAGTATTAGCAGTCTATGATAAACTTTCTGCTCCTTCTCATCTTCGATAAGACACAAGGCTTAAGCACTATAAACAGTGTATTCTGTGTTTTTCATCCCTTCCAATGATTTTTTTCTTAGACCTCTTCACATTTTCAGTATTATTCCTAAAGTATTTCGCTTTAGCAAGTAGCTAATATAGACAATTGGCAGGGCACAGTTGATGTGGGGTAGCTAGATAAGCCTTGTTAATTTACCCATCATTGGGTACCTAATTCTGCATAAGCCAAAAGTGAGCTGTACTTTTGAAATACGGTAGCTTGTGGCATTATTTTTTTCAACAAACAAGGTTTATCATCCAGACTTAATGAGTTATGGAGACATTAACAGCCCAACCTGGACAAATATGGTACAGACTGTCACTTAGTAATCCTCACAAATGAAAATAAATCTTTATGTGTCTGAGTGGTTCTGGAGGTATGCCACATCTAGCCATACAAATAACAGCTTGCACCAAAGTAATAGCAACATACAGATTTTCAAAACCAGGCCATGTATCCACAAAAATTCGTCAAGAGGTAATTGTGTCTCTACTGACTCCCAAGATAAATGCTTAAGTCTCTTCAGTTTTTAGATTCTCTGTGATGCACTGTGCTTAGAAACTTCCCAGAGACTTTACTTAATGCAGATGACCTTTTTTTCATTTAGCAAAGGTAGCCACATCAAATTGTCAACATCTTTTCTCTATTGTACTGGCATTCTACATGCTTTTGAGTTCATTTCAAGTAGTTTATTTTTATCTAGCGATGCCTGATCTCATAAAAATGTTCTGCTAGAGGTATGGACTCCTGATAACTGTTTTTGTCCCTTGCTGCCTTTTGAAGAACACATTAGACGTAGCCCTTGAGGGTATTTGGATAATGGGCTGAAAACCACCATCTCCTTTCCTTTATATAGGCACTGATCTCAAAAGTTGAGATCAAGAATAGGCAAGCTGAAATCCTGATGTAAAGGTATTCTAATGACTGAACTTGCTTATTTTATCAAGACAAGAGTCCTGGATAAGACTTTCAAGGCACCCTGCATAGGTTGTTGCATAGACAGGCAACTTTATTGATCACGGTTTGATCAAAAATAAGCCTGCACTAAACATGGGATCTGTCCGGCATTCCATTCAATTAAGACAATGATTGTGAATGTCAGCAAAGAGGAATTCCCAGAATATTTGGTACTTACTTTGTAATTAGCAAAAATTTGAAATTATAAATGTACTTGTGGATTTATGCTATAGAATAAGTCTTACATTGTCAGCTTTGATAAATGTGTCTAATAATAGAAAGGAAAAAAAATCTCATGCCCTGTGTTGACTCCACAAATGAAGAAATAACAGGGATATGACGAGAAACATTTCCTAGCTCATTTGAACACTTGTCTCTAACTCAGAGGAGCACTACACCCTCAGTTTCTGGGAACAAATCCATTAATGAGTGAGTGAAAATTCTTAGCTTGTAGCAAAATTTTGCATTCAGTAAAAAATGATGGCAGAGGTTAGTCTTTGTTATAGGCCTGAGCTGAAGTAATAACAAGAATATAACAGGTAGGAGATGAGGCTTGTAATGTAACAAAACACAAAACTCAGTGCCAAATGTGGGAGAACAACATAGTCACTGGCAGCAAGGAACAAGAACAGCAGTATTATTTAGACTCACACTCCCATGAAAATACAGTGCAGAAGCTCTGTCTTCAGGATTCCTGTTTCTAGTGTAGCTTCTTTGTGGGGTTAATATTGACACCAGTGGCTCACATCACTGAAGTGAAATCACCAAAATAGTGTTTGGCAAGAGTCACAATGAGACTTCAGCTGGGCTTCATCACTCCCTGGACAACTGACCATGACATGTAACAGTGTATGGTGGGAGCCAGCCTTATTTATAGAGAATAAATCTGTTGAACATGGGATACATCAACCACGTGGTAAATATGCAGATCCACTGCGGAGCACAAATGTAATATGGCAGGCAGATGTTATGTTGGATCAGCTACTTTTGCTTCTTTCAGTGCTGTTAGATCTATACAGACATCACAGGCCAGTCAGTCTCACTTCTGTGCCTGACAAGGTCATGGAGCAGATCCTTGACCTGACCAGGTCAAATCTTGCCTAACAAACCTGATAGCCTTTTACAATGGAATAACAGCATCAGTGGATAAGGGAAGGGCAACTGATACCATCTACCTGGACTTTAGCAAAGCATTCAACACTGTCCCCCACGGCATCCTGGTCTCTAAATTGCAGAGACATGGATTTGATGGCTGGACCACTTGGTGGATAAAGAATTGGCTGAATGGTCGCACTCAAAGAGTCGTGATCAACGTCTCGATGTCCAAGTGGAGACCAGTAACGAGTGTTGTCCCTCAGGGCTCAGTACTGGGACCAGTTCTGTTTAACATGTTTGTCGGTGACATGGACAGTGGGATTCAGAGTACCCTCCGCAAGTTTGCAGATGACATCAAGCTGTGTGGTGTGTTCGACACGCTGGAGGGAAGTGATACCATCCAGAAGGACCTTGACAGGCTTGAGAAGTGAGCCCATGCCAACCTCATGAAGTTCAACAAGGCCAAGTGCAAGGTCTTGCACCTGGGTGGGGCAATCCCAAGCACAAATACAGGCTGGGCAATGAGTGGATTGAGAGCAGTCCTGAGGAGAAAGGCTTGGGGGTGCTGGTTGACGAAAAGCTCAACATGAGCCAGCAATGTGCCAGTGCAGCCCAGAAAGCCAACTGTATCCTGGGCTGCATCAGAAGAAGCATGGCCAGGGGGTCGAGAGAGGTGATTCTGCCTTTCTACTCTGCTCTTGTGAGATTCCACCTGGAATATTCTTCCGTCTCTGGGGCCCCCAGCAGAAGAAGGACATGGACCTGATGGAGAGAGTTCAGTGGAGGGCTACAAAGATGATTATAGTGCCGGAACCCCTCCTCTAAGAAGACAGGCTGAGAGAATTGTGCTTGTTCAGCCTGTAGAAGAGAAGGCTCTGGGGAGACCTTATTGTGGCCTTCCAGTGTCTGAAGGGGGCCTACAAGAAGGCTGGAGAGGGACTTTTCACAAAGGCCTGCAGTAGTAGGATGAGGGGTAATGGGTTCAAACTGGAAGAGGGTAGATTTAGATTAGAAATTAGAAGGAAATTCTTTACTCTGCGGGTGCTGAGACACTGGAACAGGCTGCCCAGGGAAGTTGTGGACACTCCATCCCTGAGATGTTCAAGGACAGGTTGGATGAGGTCCTGGGTGGCCTGGTCTAGTGGAAGGTGTTCCTGCCATGGTGATGGGGTTGGAACTAGATGACCTTGGAAGGTCCCTTCCAACCTAAACCCTTCTATGATCATAATGCATATTGCCATAAGACCAATGAGTTGTATAGCCATATAAAAGAGAAAATCCACAATGCTCCAGACGGTTACAAGGTGGGAATGTCACGCTGCTCAGTAGAAGCTTTCTGGAAAGTAAGACATGTTTTTGATAAAATCTTAAAGGTACTGAAGGATGCTGAAATGTCCCAGTGATTGTGGCTGATGCCTTGGTGTGTTAGGAGGATAAGCATGCAAAAAGCAATGAAGTCCTTTCAAACAAACCAAAACCACAAGGCATCTCCAGTCTCAAATACACCATGCTGCCATGGGATTCTACTAGTTTTCAAAAAAGCATGCTTTATTTGAATGTCATATGAGCAGGTAACCTAGACATATATGCTATGTATATTCTGTGATATACACCACACATAGCATCTGTCCCATACAAGCAAAGAGACATTTAATGTCTTTTCCCTGATTTTGATATTGAAATGAGTCAACCCTCATGCTGACACAGCAACTGAAGCCTGCACACCTTGGCAGTCTAGTTTATGTGTGAAAACACACATCAGAGCGGCTGCAGGTTTTGCTTTTTTTATCACTACATTTTTCTCCCAAAGCTAACCTAAGCAAAGTTTTGAAAACCAAACCAAAACAAAAAGCCCACAACAGAATAGTCCCTCATAGAAATAATAGTGGAGAAATAAATAGTGTCCCTTCCTGCACTCCTAAGAAGCATTCATTTCCAGCCTCCAACAGTTACTCTTCAACAGATGACTGGCAACCAGCAAAGAGAAAGGACAAAATAAATCTGTTGTCCACCAAAGTGGCATTCTGGGTTCTGTAGGTTCACTCGTCACCCTTTTCTTTTTATTTCATTGGTGGTAGCAGTGAAGCTTGACGATGCTCTGGGCTCCTAGTTCATGGGCCAGTGGCTTTTCCTTCTGTCACCTGCTGGGACTCTGTCATAATGAGAAGTTGCAGTTTTCAAGGATAACATTTTACATGCCACAGCTGTCTTACTCTAGGAACAGGAAGGTCTGCACAAGAATTTACTCTCTACATGTATGACTAAGTAAGAAACTCAAATAATAATAATAATAAAAAATACTGCTCCTGAAGTATTAATTTATCACCGAAGATAAACATATTGAAGTTTTGAGGTGAAAATAAAATACACTCAAAATTCATAAGCATTGTATGGCTAATTCCTTTTTTATGAAAACTATACAAAACAGATTTGCAGAACATTCACTTCTTCCATTGACACCAGTTGGAATTATTAGGTCAGGAATTATCATAAATTTCCAAATTTATGATTTGGAAATCATAAATCTGCAAAGAATATTTAACTTTCAATTAAACTGCTAGCTCTAGTTAATTAAAAGGACAGTCTAGTCAAAAATCATGTTTAAAATATTTTCCATTAGTTTGCTGAAATTTTCCATGATATGTATCTTTGTCCTTTTCAGAAATAGTGAAATTTAACAAGTTTTTATGGGTTTTTTTCTCTATTTTCCCCTTCCTTTTCTCCTCTATAGGAAGACAGAAAACAAAAAAGAGGAAAAATGGGAAAAACAGGAAACCGAAAATTAAAAAAAACCCAAGAACTAAAAATAAAGTAAAATAGGATAATATTTACATTTTGAAAACAAACTCATAAAGATAAATTCATATCAATGATTATTTGAACCTTCTTAAAAGATGTAAATAACTTCATTTTTGAAATTTTAATGGAAAATATCATTAATATAAACAATATTTTTGAAATATCATCCATTTTTCATTTTGATCTGTTATGTGATTGTTATGAGAGAGAGAGATTTCGATTGCATGTGAAAACAAAGGGGAAGTTTATGAAATAATTACCTTGCTTTTTGCCTTTTTTTAGTTTTTAAAAAATATAAGTAGGGATAAATTATTTCCCACATTTAAAAAAATATTCTAAAATCTGACAAAAATTCAGTGTGAATCACACATTATTTGATGGCTAAAAGACAGTAGAAACAGTGAAATCATCACAAGAATTCCTGCATGGTCTTGTATGCCCGTAACACATTCATATTGTAGATTATATCTGAAAAACAAGCTAAAGTCTGTGTGCCTCTTTGAACCTGCCAGAAATGAACCTTCATTCATTGTTAAAGGTTAATTAAAATAAAGCAGCCAGCATCATCCTGAGTTAAGAATACCACACTAAGAAGAAAAATATCTGGATTCCAGACCTTTCCCTTCTGTGGGTAGCATAATGTATTGTTTTTCCATGATTTATTTGTATTGTGAGAGCTCCTAATGACCCCCTGGTGACACAGAGAGAAGGATTTGTCTATGACAGCAATGGCTCAGAAATCCTGAATCTTCTGAGATTTTGTCCAGTATTCAGTGAGACTACACTGTCTATATTCATTATTCGTGAAATGTTGATTTCCTGCTTCCATGTAAAGGATAATATTAAAACCACAATTAAAGGCACTTAAAGAAGAAGACTAAAGACATATGTACCCCAGGAATTGCCACCCTGGGTATGAATAGGAAAATTACAGGTTGTCAAAGCAATCATGTTGTTACACTGCTACAGATCCATCCTTCTTTCTTTCCTTCCTTCCTTCCTCCCTCCCTCCCTCCCTCCCTCCCTCCCTCCTTCTCTTTCTCTCTCCCTCTCTCATTTCCTTTGTCTAAATTTCGGCAGTGAATTCTCCTTTGTCACTTGCTTTTTGTCTCTGAAAGAGCATAGATTCAAGCTCTACTTTAAGTTCTCATCACGCTCCATGATTTCCATTATGCATACAGATGCTTCAAACAAGTTGTTAGAGCAAGAAGTCAGAGTGATGAAAGGCTGCACATTGCATTTCTGTCTGCAGATTTATTGCCCAAATAAAAACATATTTGCAGCAACAAGATGTGGCTGCCATAGTGCACTCCTTCAGAGGACAGTCCAGCTCTCTCCCAGTAGGTTTGGCTTTACCTGGAGAGAGGAGTAACCTTACAAAGTTGTCTCATCCTAGCCTGGCTCTCCAGTACAGAGAAACTTGTAACTAATTACTGGGACTTCAATTCTTAACTTGACCATCTTTGTCAATGCAAGGATTCCATATGCTCCCAAGTGCTGTAAGATCTATAATTCAACTTCCATATAAAAAAGTCAATATTGGACAAAAGAATGACATTTTTAAAATCATGAAATAAGTAGCTTGGTATTTACCTAAGATGCTCTTCTCTTCCCATAGTTTTATATAACATGTAGTGGTCTGCTTATACTTCTTCTGCTTTTCTCATGAGTGGAATAATTCTTCAGTTTTGGATGATGTCTGCGCAAGTGAAGAAGCATGATCATCAAAGAAAGGCAGCAGAAGATGGGCAACCTCTGTACACATCGAATTTTTCATGCTCTAAAAGAAGTAGGGACCATGTAACTTGTGCTTTTCTCTCTGGTTAAAATAGTGTTTTGAAGAAAAAGCCATTATTCAGACAGAGCAAAAAACACCCAGAAGATAACACTCCTGGCTTTGCTGCACCAACACACATTGGCCCTGTGCAGGACAACACATAGAGAATCACTTTAAATCCTGCAGCAATAGCAAATTTCAGGTACAATCAGAGGCTGCAGAAGCTGTGTGCTGCTCCTCAGAGTCTCACACACCCACGCTGTACATAGTCCCTGCTCGTGGAAGTAGTTAGGGCTGCAGTCTTTATGTCTGCTTGCCTCAAAGATCTGAAGATACTGTTTTCTTTCAAGAGCTCAGCGAGCCAAGAAAAAGCAAGGCAGTTTTGCAGACGCTAGTCTCTGCCCTTAGTGCTCAGTAAGTGCCAGCATATAATTTTTTCACCTATAAGTGATAAAGGAAAAGTTAAAGAAACATAACCAAGATGATGTATACAGTGTATTAAAACATTTCTTTAACAAAAATTGAAGAAATAGAGGAGGTGTTCATGAATAAAATTTACCTAAAATTGATGTCAATGGGGAAGAAATTATCTGGTGAGGTGCAATGACGTACCAGATTGGACACTGGAGCAAAGGAATATAAATGAAAGTAAAATCAACCTAAAATTAGTGAAGGTCAGGGGTTTTTTTTCTTCTCCTCTTGTCTCTTGCTGTTTATATTTTTTGTTTGTTGGATACATTTTGTTGGTTTTCCTTTCATTTCTCACTATTTTATCTTGAGTTTCAAATACTATGTATTGGCCAACTAATTCTGAAAAGCTGCTACATGTTCACTTTGATCATTATCTGACTCTTTCTTTATCCTTCCAATTTTTACTTTAGGCTGCTGAAATGCCAGAACAGAGGATATTGTTTTGCAGTTGCTTTCTACAACTCCTGTTTCAAAGACCACTTGCTTAACGACACTGAGAACTCAAGCAGAGAGGAGAGATGGTATTTAGGGTTTTTTTTTTAAAGATTTGATCTTTCACAGCTACTCAAAACACAAGGCTGGACTATTCAATTAGTTGCTGAGCCATTTTGGATGGTTTGCAAATTAATTACTGAAACTGGAACCTGCCACCAACTCATCTCTCCACACCTTTTGCTCATTATCCAGAACGAAGATCAACACTAGGATCAGGATTACCAGATTGCTCGGCCCTTGATGAGCCAAAAAACATGAGGGGGCAGAAACATTCTGTGTGTGAACCCACCCAAGTTAGACTGGGGAAAGCATTTTTAAAAAACAACCCTGCACTGGCCACACAAGACAAAAGTGACTGCAACACTCCGCTCTTCTCTTACTTCTCCAGCTCCAGGGCCACCAGTTATTTCACCTGTGGATTATGAATATTGAGAGGTAAGAAGGAATTTTCTATTAAAAAGCAAACAAAGAAGTTTTGGGGTTTTTTTTAATAGACATATCATTCCTTTTCTGAAAGCTGTGAGTGGTTTTCTAGTGTATGGGCAAGCTTCCTGCTGGCTGGTTGGAATCTACTAAATGGGTATCAGGTATCATCACAGTGCCCAACTCAACAAGTACTATGGCACGCTGACAGCCTTGAAATCTTCTGGTGGTCAGTATTTGCATTTGTACTGCCAGCATATCTCTGATCTACATTAGCATTCTGACCCCTCATTCCTGTTCATATGCACTTTGACTGACCTTCACAAAGATACAAATTCCAGTTTACTTCACTTCAAATGCAAGAGTGTGAGTCAGCCCCCTGAGGGAAAAGCAAGGAATTCATTATAGCAACACAAGAGAAAGATGTGGAGGAAGTGATGTGCTTTCTTTACACAAAAGGGAAAAGAAATAGACGTGAGAGTACCAGGCAAAGGCCAAGAAATCTTGAGATGTAATCTGACATAGTGGCACCGAACTCAATTCTTATTGTCTGTAGGTGTATGACCATATTAGGGTTTAAAAAGTAAGCCAAATCTTTTCTGATCCCTGCTGCACCCTTCCAAGCCAAGCAACTGCTAAAGGTACCACACTGTTGTAGGTGAGGTCTTTCAGAGAAATAAAAAAACAAATCATAGAAATTAGAAGAGTGTAAAACCTAACCTGTTGCCTTGTGTCTTGTATCACTCTATCAGTGACTCCTTAGACATCTGTCATATGCTACATCAGCATGATTGGTTTTTTAGAAGATCCTAAAAAAAGAGGCTTCCTCTTGAGTACCAGACCATCCTGAAACCACACACCTCTAAGGATCCCATTATCATTTCCAGAAGGACAAGATAGCAGTTCCACTGCTCATCCTGAGTAAATTGCATTCTGATTATTCAAATTATTTCCAAAACTACTTTTCCTTTTTCATATCCTTCCCCTCACTTTCACTTGCCAGACACTGTGACATTGAGCTAAAAATCTGTCCTGTTCTATCAAAGACATGACTGCATTTAGAAAAGTGTACTGCATTTGAGCTCCTTGGTAAGAAAAAAGGCGATACAAAGGATGGATTTTGCTACCATTCACTCAAAATGTAGCTGGGAAAAGACAAAGAAACTCTAAAAATTGGAAAGTAATATGTGCATATGGGTGTACTGGATACAGTGAAAATGAATCCAAATTACCTTCAACAGGAGTCCAGAAGCCTGTATTAGTGTACAGAGCAACATATCCCCTGTTATGAATTTGTATTGGTAGAAATGGAAAAATCACAGAATCATTTAGGTTGGAAAGGACCTCTAGGATCATCAAGTCCAACCTTTGTCCAACATCTCCCTATGTAGATTTCAAAACAAGTTTTTCTCTCTCATGACTTGACAGAAAGATCTAATTAGCAGTAATTACTGTCCAGCTAATTTACAATTTAGAAGAAAATTAAATTTAAATATTTTCAGCTGTTGACATACTTGCATTATTTTCTGGAGAATTTTTAACATAGAGATTTAGTGATACAGAATGTTTTGAGAAATAACTGGAAATAGTTGTAGTTTTTCCCATTTTTACTATTTGCTGTAATTTTTTTCTATAAGCTACCACCTTTCACTCACTTTTATTTTCCTCTCTAAGAATGCTTTCATCAAACTTGGAAATGTCATTAACAGAGATATTTCCACTTCACTAACATTCAAAGTGTTAAACTACAGCTAAAATCGTTGCACAGAAAGTTACAAACTCTGCTAAAATCTGGAAAAGACCAATATCTGTTATTAAACTGGCCCAGAGCTCCTATTTCTCAGAAATTAGGCAGTTCCTTCAAGCATGGAACTTGAATTAAACCTTCTGCTTAAGTTGCTTTAAATACTTTTTGACTGTTTGTTTTTAAGACAGATGTTCTTTGATATACTGGTTTCAGAATAGTGAAGATTTTTACGTGTTCTGCAGAAAGCAGCAGTGTTTTTCTGCAGAGTTCCTACTTTCAGTCACTCAATACCTCAGCCTGTTTAAAAACAAGGAAATGGGAGAAAATATTAAATTCTTTGGCAGCTAGCAGGATCCCTCTCCTTGCCAAAACAGAAACAGGTATCACAGAATAAAATTAATAAAATCAAATAAGGTGGAGAATTACCTTGTCCTGACAGTGTTGGCCACTTTCCCAAGCATACACATTCCCATATTGTGCCCTAGTATTACCTGTGCCTGAGGAAATTTGGTCTGACTCTTACACAACAGCTACACGATCTTGCAGATTTTTCAGCTGCTGAGAGTTGAGCAAACATGAAAATGGGCAAAATTGAATCAGCCAGATTTAGACAAAGTTTCATAAGTTTTGAACCAAAGAGATGTGGTTCCATCAAACTCCACAAACCCAAATCTCAGCCCCTCTCTGTTTCCCTTTTTCTGTGAGATATACTTATTCTGTTCCTTTTTGGATTTACAACTTGAGATATGCCCCAGAGGCTGATGCTCTTTCCCTTCTGATGAATGTGGTAGGGATGGAAGCTGCCCCTTGCAGCTGGGAAGCACGTGGAGCTTTGCCATGATCTCCACAGCACCTGCTGCAGCTAAGGGTACACGTAGCTGAAAGCAGTTGTGGCACAGGCATCCATGCTTTGCCTACTCCATGGTGTATGTTGGGGATGATTCCCAAAGAGGCACGCCCCAGTGGGAATATTTTCTGGAAGCCACCACTGAGGACAAACTATAGTATTATTTTTTCCTGTGAAGCTCCTGACCTCCCAACTAGAGCAATCAAATGGAAGGTTATTTGTACTCTGGCACCACTGGTACAAACAGAGAACTGCTAGGAAGCAGCTTAGATCATTTCATTTTATGTACACTACAGAACAAACAGCACATGCTTTCAGCTTTCAGAAATCACTAGAGATCTGGGTCAGATTCAAATCAGCAACCTAGAGGTGAAAGTCTCTGTATCCCATTATCAAATCCTGAGACATCCAGTCCCCCATGCACATATTAATACTTGATCATTATGAATTCCATGTTGGGATAATTAATTACCACATCTGAACTATGCCTTAGGAATTATTAGATCATTTGGGGCCTGTAATTTATTTTATTTAACACTGTATGAAAATTGCAGCTTCTTTAAAAAAAAACCAAACCAACTATACTTTAGGCTTTGAGAAGTACATAGTGTTTTCTGCAAAACGCAAACCACAAAACCAATATATCTCTTATTGGGCCTGGAGTAGTCCTACAGGATTTGTTAACAGGCTCTGATGATAGACGTGAGCAGCCATGCATCCAGCTAATGAGCTGGCTCAAGGGATAAAGAACACACCAAGCCCCTAGCAATGGATGTGGAAAAAAGAGCCAAGGGAATGGTAGAGCTTGCCGCCAAATGATGAAGCTTAAAGGTGGCTTCCCATATGAAATTAAAGGTTTTTGCAAGAGCAAAATCTGTTTTTCTCACTCAAAAAATAATTCAGACAATAAGACATCTGAAATGAATGTTCTCTCTGACTCCATTATGTTCTTAACAAGATGAGCTTGCTTATAGAAAGTCAAATCATTCAGACGTGATTTAACCTGCACTTTCAGGAGGCTTTGGTAGGTGTTGTGTAACGAGTCCTGAATAAAGACACCACTGAGGGCTGCAGAAATTTTGGTCCTTTGTGGATAGGAGTTATAATTCCAAAGAAGTTGTGAGAAGCCTATTCTATGCATAGGAAGGTAAGGAAAAGCATCTCTGCCATTTTTCTGCAGATCCTGCTTGCTATTCTGTTCTTTGCTGCAGGGATTTGTCTTAGTTAGGTCTGAAATTCTGTTCAGTCTAAGGGCCAGATTCTGCCCTTCCATACCATATGTGGAATTTACCCATTGAAATACATATTTAATTTTCAGTACTGTAGACTAAAATACTGTTTATTGATTTTTTTCCAGCAGACAGAATACTTTGTGCTATTTTCACTTCTGTCAACAATCGGTAAGTATCTAACTTATAGGATGAGAAGTGTCTCAGGAGATGTAAAAACACAATCCAGGTTTGTTAACATTTGTAGGCCTCTAGGCGTGTTATTTTTGCAGTGGGGAGTTTAGATTTTGGGGAATCTCTGTTTATTATATTGAGGTGGTGGAAAGAAGGTTTTGGCATGCTGAGCCTCATGGTAATAAATGGAAGGACTGTGTCAAATTGGGGCACTTACACACTAGCAAGAACATTCTGCAAAATATAGCATATACATTTCAGTAAGATAGTTGTAGTTCAATATGAATCACTTGATAATACTTCCTGAAACACTGTGGGATGTCATCCGCAAACAATGCATCTGTAGTCACCCAAAGCTGCACAGCAACTCTCTCTTAACACTGTACTGCTGATGATAACTGAGGAGAGGGACACACAGGTTACTCAGCTGCTGATTGGTGTGGCTTCCTTCAATGTGAGGAAGCTGCTTGCTATGCCCATGTGATGGGATTTATATAGCTTAGGTATCAGAGTCAGTTGCATGATCACGTTATGAACACTTCTAATAGATTTCAATCTGCAGTGCAAGAAAGAAGTTATCATCATGGCTACAGCTGAAAGCGTGTTTCGTGATCCATCCATCCAACCCAGTCACATCCCCATCAATTACTGATCCCATTTCCATCACATTTGTGATGTGTCTTAGCTTCCATATTTGCCATTTTAATGTTCTGGACTCTTTCATGCAGCATTAAGACCTTTTATGACTCTCTGGGATGAATTCAGGCTCCCTTTTGCAAAGATCATCATGATCTAACCTCAGGTGTGTCAGAAGTTTAGCTTACTTGTAGCTAAACCTTCCTTATGTTTTTTCAACCTGCAAAAATCAAGTCTGAAATTCAAAGAGGACAAATCTTAGTGAAGTTGTGTTGCTTTCTTTGAGCAAGCCTCATAGAAAAATAATCAACAACCCCTTTTTGAGTTTTATAACTCCCATGGCTATTTGTTGTATAACTAGAAAGCTCACAGAAGTTCTAGAAATGTTAAGAAAATTAAACTTACAGTTAAGAAAATTAAATTTACATTCTCATGTGTGATTGACATTTCAAGAAGAGGTTCAGATTCATTCTTACGTTATCTAACAAACTTTATTTCTCCATATTCAGTCACCTTTCCCATCATTTTACTAGCAAGCACAGTACTCTGAAGGCTCACCACCATTGATCCAGCTGGGGTGTCTGGACCATGCAGCCCAGAAGCTGTGAAGCCTAACATAGCTTCTCTTCACAAAGTAGAAACTTTCTGAGTATGCAGGGAGTGGGTGGAATCTCATGTTTTCTGAGATGGAAGTCTACCCTGAATCCCATTTGCCATTAGTGTAGAGCTACATAAATTGATTTTTCAGACAGAGTGACACTCCAGAGCCAGGTGACAGGCCAGAACAGTGGCTGGATAATAAGATTCTTAGGGAAGCTAGCATGGTCTTTACAGAGCTCCAAGAATGAGTGCTGAATAATATTCTTCAAGCCAAAATCATCTATAGGACATAAGCACTAAATTATGTTTCCGCTTCCCATATTGACAGGTCTCTGGAATATACAGGAATTCCCCATTCCTCAAAGGATATCAGAGCGCACAGTATGCAACTTTCAGGGATTGGCAACATCTCTTTTCTGATCTCTTGTAATGAAATTTTACCCATAATGCCATAAGAATAAGGAAACATAGCACTCAGAGACACTAAACTATTAGCAGCTCCCTGCTCAGAGCCTGCACCGCTCCTTTGCCTGGCCAAAGATAATTACACATACTTTGTTAAATTAAAACAGTTTGTTGATTTATACATCAACTTGTGAGGGGGTATGTTCAATTACTTTGGCATTTGTATCTTGGACAACTTGTTCTCTCAAAATACTCTGGCACTTAATAGCCTGTAGTGACTGGTATTTTGTATGACACTGGCACTATTAGCCCAGCCTGGCTAGTGTTTCAATTCACCATGGCACTAATGGCTTGGAAGTTGTTCTTGTTTTCTAGATTAATGAGTACCCTAAAAACCAAAACTGGAGAAGAAAGAATGTTTTCAAAAGGGAAAAAATAAGACAAGTTGGCTGCCCACTACCTCTTCATTGTGCTCTTTCCTCATCTGTCTCTTCTTTAGCTGCCTATACAAGAATCTAATAACACCAGTGCTCCCATGGAGCAGCATATGTCGTGTAGCTCAGGGTGCCTACCACTGACACCTGACCCTGAAAAAGCCCAATAGGACCCCCAGAATGGAAGGGTCTCTGCCAGAAGATTGCTGTGAGCAAGGAAAAAATATTGAAATGGGAAAGGCCTCATTTGCATTTCCATTGCATGTGACAGCTGAAGCCTTTTGGTCAAAATCCAGCTGAAGATTGGAGTTCCTTAACCAACATTGCCCTCATCAGAAGCTGAGAGCTGTACCGGCATGTCACCTCAAGCTAAGCCTCTCTATTCCCTGACAGGCATCGAAATGCAGCATAAGCCAGGGCTAATGCCAGCGGTTGCTCTCTGAGGACCCTGGTTTAGCAGAGAGGCAGGTTCAGTGGAGTGCCTCACTACCTTTAGCTAACACAGCTGAGTCCTCTGAGCACCATCTCCTTTCAGAAGGGGCGAGTGACCTGGTTGGACTCTAGTCTTCACCACCACAGGGTGGTCCCCACAAGCAGGGATGGGGGAATGTAGCAGAAGAGGGGAAAGGAGGATGTTGCTGAAGCATGCCGGTTTATTAGATTTTTTCACTATGTGAGGAGGTATGATTTTTAGTTGTATTGCTAAGGCCCTTTAGTCTATCAGATTTTTCACTTGAAACACATTGAGACACTGCCTGATTATGATGAACATTCCTAAATTTCTTGAAATTTTCACCCTTTTTCTTCATTGTGATTTGAATTGGCCTTTGCTACGTTATCTTTTTAGAAGCACACCCTATCCCACACTTGCTTTTACAGAGAGAAAAAGAAAGAGGGAGGCAGGGAGGGAGAAAAAGAAAGAGAGAATATCACCCAACACCTGCAGAAGGGTTTTAGAAGATTTTACATCTCATAATTTTTTAGCTTCACTATGCATTTTCCATTGTACCCCATTATTGGTTCAATATGTATACTATGTTATTTAAATTTAAGGGGGAAAATTGACTTGCAGTTATGGGAGAAGGCAGAGCTGTCACAACATATTCCTGCAAAGCCATGATTTGTTTTGTGTTCAGTCACACATTGTTTGGATTTCAGCTCTTATTTCAATCCTGGCCTTAGGGTTTTCTGAGCATCGTTGAAAGCCAGATACACAGAGTGCTACACTGAATTCGGTATTCTGTATTTCTAACAGAAGATGGAAGAAGAGTTTTGTAGGTGGAGGGAGTGACATGGGACAAATTCATCCCTCATTATTTACAGATAGATAATCAGAAATGGGTTTGTGGCTACACAAAATACCCACACTTGTGTATGGGGAAGAAAATAAATGTGGCTTTCAGCAGGATGACTCCACCCCTCAGATGTCTCAGCTCTAGCCTTGCAGCCAGAGCTGCTCAGGGCAACCCCTGTGCACACAGAGGTAGGCAGGTGAGCGGGAGAGTCCAAGGAGAACATCGTCAGTCCATCTGGGTCTTGCTCTTCCCACTGTAGAGCAGTTTCAGCTGTCCTAGAAACCTGCGATCCTCACGTGCTCCAACCAGGACCTAGTGTCACACCTCAGATGCCAGAATCAAAGTCAGTTCTATATATTTTTTCACTATAAACAAGAAGACACTCAGTTGGTAAGTCTGACTAGCTGAATCATCCTAATGCCCAGATTTTGCTTAAGTTTTTCTATCCTTCCATAGAACCATAGAATCATTTAGGTTGGAAAAGATCTATGACAGGCCTGTAGTTCTCCGGATCCTTCTTGTAGATGGGCATCACATTGGCAAACCTCCAGTCACACAGGACCTCACCCATTAACCAGGATCACTGATAAATAATGGAGGGTGGCTTGACAAGTCCCTTCGCCAGCTCCCTCAGAACTCTAGGGTAGATCTCATCTGGCCTCATAGACTTGTGTGTGTCCACTGGTCGTTAACTGCCACTTCCTGGATTATGAGAGGATTATTGTGGTCTCTATCACTGTCTTCAAGTGCAGGAGGCAGAATACTCTGAAGATAACTGGTGTTAAAGACTGAGGCAAAGACAGCATTAAGTACCTCAGCCTTTTCCTCATCCTCAGTGACAATGTTCCCCTTCTCATCCAATAAAAGATGGAGATTCTCTATGGTTCTTTTTTTATTATTGATGTATTTCTAAAATTGCTTTTTATTATCTCTCGCCACAGCAGCCAGACCAATTTCTAGTTGAACATTTACCTCTCTAATGTTCTTCCTACATGACCTAACTAAATCCTTCTATTCTTCTTGAGTAGCCTGCCCCTTCTTCCAGAGGTAGTAGACTCTCCTCTTTCTCCTAAGTCCCAGCAAAAGCTGGGTTCAGCCAGGCCGGCCTTTTTCCCTGTCGGTTCATCTTGCGGTACACAGGGACAGTCCACTCCTGTGCCTTTAAGTCTTCCTTCTTGAACAAGGTCCAGCCTTCCTGTGCCCCTTTGACTTTTAGGACTGTCTCCTAAGGAACTTCCTCAACCAACATCCTAAATAGGCCGAAGTCTGCCCTTCAGAAGTCCATGATCTTTGTTTTGCTGCCCCTCCTCCTGACTTTACCTAGAATCAAAAACTCTATCATTTTGTGGTCGCTAAGCCCAAGACAGCCACGGACCACCACATCTCCCACTAGTCCTTCTCTGTTAGTAAGGAGCAGGTCTAGGAAGGCAGCACCCCTGATGGGCTCGTTTACCAGCTGCATCAGGAAATTATCTTCCACACACTCCAGGAACTTTCTGGACTGTTTCCTCTCTGCTGTGTTATATTTCCAGCAGATGTCCAGTAGGTTGAAGTCCCCAACAAGAACAAGGACCGGCGATTTTGAGGCTTCAGCCAACTGTCTGAAGAACTTTTCATCGACCTCTTCATCCTGGTTGGGTGGTCCATAACAGAATCCCAGCAGAACATCTGTCTCATCAGCCTGCCTCCTCATCCTTACCCATAAACATTCAATTGCTCCATCCCAGTTGCCAACTTCTATGCAGTCAAAACACTCTCTAATGTAGAGAGCCATCCCACCACCTTTTCTACCTTGTCTATGCCATTTAAAGAGCTTATAGCCATTCATTGCAGCACTCCAGTCATGAGATTTGAGTTTCTGTGATGGTGACTATGTCATAGCTGCTGTGCTGAACAATGCAGAAGAATATCTATCATTAAGTCTACACAAACATGGGCAGCCAGAGGAGCAACTCACCAACCATGCAGCTGCTGTTAACCTGTGTTGTTTATGAAATGTACTTACATTTGGTCATTATGTGAGTCATTCTCAGTATCCACAAACCTTTCTTCAGAGCAGTGATGAGACAAAAATGTCAACCCAGCTGCAGCTTTCCTAAGGGATCTGCCACAGTGTGTCGTCTCAACAGATAGACTATTTATTGTGCAATGTTTCTGTTTTTAAAGAAAAGTGCTAGGAAACTTGAAGGAAAGAAAAATACTAAACCAATTCTTGGACAGAGAGGAGAAAATGTAGTGGGAGGTGATATCCTGATCCTTCAGTACTACTCTTCATCTTTCAGGATGGAGATAGGTCATTATCTTAAGGAAGGGCACAGCAAGGTCTTTGCCAAAAGTCTTGTGTCTGTGCCAAAATAACGCTTTGTCTGGTTTTAGAACTTTCTTTTGTTCCAAGTACAAACTCAGTGTCTGCTGCTTCTATATACAGTCATCACACCATCTTGCTGCTAATGGAGAAAGGAGAAAGAATATCCTAGCATACATAAATGCTGAGCAAAATCTTCTTTTTGTCATTTTTTTAAAAGCCTTAAAAATCTTTTTTAAACAATAAGAGATGTTATCTTCCATGTTCTTCCCTGTGTGTTTTTAGGTGTTGCCACGTATACTTACTGCCAGCCTGCAAGGACATTGTCTCTAAGTGATTATTTTTTATTGCCAATGTCAATGAAATAAAATAGAGAGGAAAGAAGATGCTATAGCAGTTACTAAATCTGCAGAGAATAATTTTCATTGCTGGTGGCTTTTCTTGTCTTTTATTCAAGTGGCACCTTCCAGGGAACAAAAGCCTTTTGGAAAGGGAATGATCTGGAAATGTAATCATAATATTATAGCAAGGTGACCTCCAAAGGTCTGTGCCAGGGCATCAATGTGAGGAAACCTGATCTTCTGGAAAAGCAGCAAAGAGCTTCCCAGCACTGTAGAACACCATTCGTAGTCTCACCTTGTGACTCTGCTATTGCTGCAGTCAATTAAGGCATGGGAAACTTCCCAGAGGACTCTGAAGTTGGCACAGGTGGTCTTACCCTTGACCTTAATGGCCTCTGAAGCAAATTTGCAGAAATTTATTAATGTTAGAAAAGTATTATTTCAGTCACAGAGTTGTAAATTGATGTAAAACCAGGAGAGCTTATCCAAACCCCATCCATTCCAATCTGGACTAAAGGATATTCATAATAATAACCTGTATTTTGATATCATAATTCACTGAAAACTCAAAAGCTGCCATAAACATAAGAATAGTTTTCAGATAGTAACTGATATCCAGGTCAGGGTAATTATCACTTAGTTAAAGAGGAGTCTACTACCAAGAAAACCCAAAAAAAGCTGCCTAATTTAAGGGTGGATTTGGCATAGAAACTTTTCAAACCTCAAAATATTTGTTTGCCTTAGTTACTTGAAGGGAAAAACCTGAAACATAGAGGAAAGGATAAGCCTTATCTGACCATTTTGTTCTTCAAATATCAGGCAGGAAACCTAACTGTCATAGACAGACTTTGAGGAATCTGAATCTGATTGCTCCTGATGAGTAGAATTGAAAGTTACCAGCTTCAGAAGTTTCTTAGTCCAAGTAAAATAAGGAAATACAGTGACATGGAAAAATCCCACCTCCACAACCTCTTACAAACCATGGTGCCTGCTGTTATCCCTTGACTGCAGTTGTTAAAACACCAAACTGGAAAGGTACCTTAATTCACTGAGAGATTTTGGGCAGAGTACTTTTCATCCTGATGGAAGTTCAACAAAGTCTTGGTAGTGCAAAGACCCTGGCTCACAACTTCGTCCTTAGGTGAAAATTTCATTTCCTAATTGCTGTTCCTTTATATCATTTATACTGCTGCAAAATACTGATGAAGAGGATCTCAGTGCATTTTTTCACATGAGAAGGATGCAAAGGCAAAGATTCAGGGACAAGCTAAACTGGAGAGGTGAAATAGTGGCTGTCAGTCATATCTCATTTTTCTGTAATGTAATTGAGCCCAGAGTGCTATGCAAAATTTGCTAAGACAGCCTTCAAAACCAAAGTCCCTTATCTGAAATACTTAGATTTGAGGTCTGTTTTGGCCATTAATTTAGCTTTCATTGTAGGTCTCTTCAGCTTTTAACAATGTTCTATGGACTTTCTCAGGCCATCAAAATGACACTTACAACAGGATTCACACTGAACTGATAGGAGTATACTGCAATGCAGTCATCTCTGCAGAGCAGTGATGAAAAGCAACACATGGCATTTTGCACAGATGAGTAGCAAAAAGTACTCCTCAAGGGCATGAGGGCAACCTCAGCTCTCAAACTACTGTAGGACCTCAGTGTGCACAGAGGGTGAAAATAATGATAGCAAGACTGCTACTGGTTTAAGACAAACAAAAAAATTCATCCAACAACAGATCCATGCCAGCTAAAAATCTCACAGAAAGTGGCACAAATCATATATTATTTGTGTAATAAGGATGAAGACTTAAGCTAATTTTGCTACAGACTGAGCTTATGCTTCCAGCTAATCAAAATATTTCTAACCTGGTCCTTAGACGTTAATATAATTTCTGCTAAAAAACACAGTGATTGATCTGTTTTTCTAATACATTCATCCCAAGGTTCACTTATCCATCTGTTAAGTATTTACATATGTTTGTTCTAGAGGATCGTGTGTGTGGGTGGGTGATGGGAGAATTTCTACTGGTAGATTTATTGATGTTGAAGCAAGTAATCTTTTCCTTAAAACCCTTGGCATGATTTGTCACAAAGAATGTTTTGTTTATTAATGAATCCTCATATTACCAGCAGTTGATGATCAGGGTTTTTTTCAGACATACCAAGGTCTAATTTAATTGCTGCAAGCAAATAAAACTGAGTTTGTATTAATGGATAAAAGTCATAAAGTGATGATTACTGCGTATTAATGAATTCACAGTTCTGTGAACTAGCTAATAATGACTTATGACCTTGATAAAGTTGGTTAGAATTAAGAAAAAATAAGCACAGAAGTCACTATGGTTTGTGAATATTCTTACAAAGAAATCCAATTCATAGGACAGTAACCACATGATAAAACACAACAGTGATTCCAGGCTGACCTTAGTTTTCCCCAACAAAGTCCCCTGAAGGTCTTGGGGACATGCACAAATAGCCTAGCACAGTACTAAGGAGAGGAAGGAGATCTGCCTGTTCAAGCATAAGGAAAGGTCCTTGCTGCTCAGGAGACAGCAGGAAAGCTCTTCTTAATCTTGAAGCAAATAAGATAGTTGCCTCTAGAGAGGTTGAAACAACTGTGGGAAGACAGTGGAAGGATGTGCCTGGCACAGATGATCACATTCTGGTTATTCTTCTTGCATGAGAAACTTTGTGCAGTTTGAGGGGAAAACTCAGCCCCTGTGATATTGAGAACCACTTAGCAGCTACACACTTGTATCAGCAGACGAAAAACTCATTCCTCCCTGTGCCTTGGGAAGAACTGCTTGAGCAAGTTCTCCAACTGCACAGGCTGGCTTGCCACAGACACAGCTGTAGCTGTGTAGGGAGAGGACACAATAAACTTTCTCAAGAAAAAATTGGGGAGCTTCACAAGAAATCAAGAAAAAGATCAGGAGCTTCGGAATTGAATGGATGCAGCAGAAGTGGTCCTCTCCCCCCCACAAGCAGAGGAAAGGAAGGGAAGGCAGGGAAGCTCTGTGATCCTCTTGACAGAGCAGTGAATCTAAGCTAACAAGCAAAGGCAAAATTCAATCAAAACAGGTGATGGTGCCTGCATCATTATTGTCCTAAGCTGCCAAGAACCCTTTACCCTCACTTCCAGGAGGTTTGCCCACACAGATAACATATAAATAAAATTTCTGGATGGACAAGTATCCACATTGTCCTCAGGTAACTTTTAAAATATGCCTTTTGTACAAAGAAACTAGCATTTTCTAAAGCTTTTTTGACCCATTCCTTCTGCAAACATAGAATACCTACTATGCTTTGTAGTACTGTTAGCTAGGTTAATGTTTTTTCATAAGGAATTCTATCAGGAACCACAATTACAGAAAGAACTTGGTTCTTTGAACTACTCTAAATAATGTAAGTTTCACTTTCATCCCAAGAAGTGTTAAGGATGCACAAAAACACACAGGGAATTTTTTGCTAGCACCACTGATTATATTGCTTTCAAAAGAGAAATAAAATCTTACCCTGAAGCTCAGAATTATTAGAATGAACAGCCAGAATCTATTATACTATAGAAATATCACACAGAGAGCATTCATGAAAGAATTCGCCAGACAACTTGCTACAGTAGGAAATTGTTAATTTTGTACACATTGTTGCATTACTTACTTTCCTCTTTATTAATGATGAAGTCATAATATGTGGGTAAATGAAAAGTCTTTCTGCTGTAACAGAATAAAAATATTCCAAAAATCATCTGCTGGGTTTTAGTTACATTGTAGTTTTGCAACAGATTTAAGCTGTTGGAGGTGCAGATTCTTCATGCCCACTTCATGCCAGCATTAGCTATACACAGCCATCAAGCCAGATCGAGAAACTGATCTGGTTGAAAATCATTTTTCACCCTGGCCTCCTTTTGCTGGGTTAACTAGCAGCCAGTTGGTTCCTTCACCCATCTGTCAGCACAAGTGAGGCCACAGGAACGTGCAGCCAAGAAGACAACTTTTACTGGGATCCCACAAATTGACAGTACATTGGCATCAAGAGATCGTGGAACTCAATACAAGCTTACCAAGCCTGAGGAAATCAACAAAAGAAGCTGCTTGTACCAGGACAACTTGGAGCGCATCCTATGAGTGTCAGAGCTCACATCCACTGCTTTCCTTGCAATGTGCCACCACTCTGACTAGACCTTTCTAAGAGATCAAAGTGCACTCCAGTATTTATGGGGTCTCACCATTTCCAAGCGTTATGTGCTCTGAGTGACTCCTGTAGCAACCTCTTCAGTCAGTCAGGTCTATTGCTTCCTTGCACCATACTGTTAAAAAAAAAATAGGCCTCAAATTTTGTATTCCTCTAGGAGAAATAAATCTGGGAGTCTTCTTACACTTGACCTAAGAAATCCAGTATCTTTTTCCAAGACTGGACCAATGCATTCCAGTGCATTCCTTGGCTCCATATCTGTACAAGATGCACACAGGCATTTTCCCTCTCTCCCATTTAATGATAGGGAAAGCCTGGCACTCAAATTGAAAGGGAGTACCAAAACACTCTGGTCAGCCCTTCAGGCACATCACAGCCAACATCCCCTCAGAAGCATAGATAAAGATTTGGCAAATGCAAGACAGAACTTGTTTTACAATTATGAGGCAAATTACATCTTTCCCCTCTTTACAACTCATCTTACTTGAACCTAACACCTCATTTTCAGCTATGTTTTAAAAATACTAAAAATACCTTTCCATGTTTTTCAGCCTATTCACTTCTTTGTTAATTTTGCCATCTGTATATCTCATTGCTAAAAAAATAATAACTAAAGAAAAACACATTAAAAAAAACTGAACTTTTTTTTTTTTTTAATTAGCAGAACAAGCATCAACTGCTCCAAAGGCTACTGAAGTCAGCGTATTTTTTTTGCACCAATTTTGATGGGTTCAGATCAGGTTCAGAATATTTAGATTTATATTATATTTTCAATTGTCTCCTGTGTAGGCTGCTTCTCATGTGGAGATGAGCTGAAACAGAAATAAGCCCATTAACTGTTCTTCTTCCAGACCTCCTCAATACAGTCAGAATTTTGTCATGATTTTAAATACCACATTTGTGGCCCTGATCATACTTTTTATTATTACTTAACCTTTTGGTTGTGTCTGAGTTCACACAGTCGGAGATCTGCTCTTCAAAGATAAACAAGTTGTTGGAGAACTAAGCAATACAGGAAATTCACATTCTTCACTACTGGATTAAAGGGTGGTAGGCTGAAAAAGTCATTAGTTTTAGTGACCACAGTGGGTTTTATATAGAAAAAAGGTTTCGTTCCCTAAATTGGCTCACATGTTATTGCTAATGAATGTCTAACAAAGATTCTTCTCTATAAAATGTGATCATTTTACACAGGAGATTTATCAGTCGAGTTCTTGGAGGGATTGAGGCATTGGAGTCTTTTAAAAGTCCATTTTTTAAGTCCCTACTCCATGTATTCCTTTTATGACCTAAAAAGAAAAAGGACTCCACATGCTGTAGGGTTCAATTGAAATTATTGTTGGAAGGTAGGAATACAACAGTAGGACTGTATTCATCACAAGAGTTACACTTTTTGTTGCTAGAGCTGAAGAAAAGTCCATAAGGATCAGAGTTGTAAGCCAGCCCTTTCATTTGCTTGCTCTTTGTGCCATACTTTGTCTCTCCCTCTCTGGCAGCAAGAGGGTCACTTGGTGCAGGCAGCGCTCACACTCGCTTGCCCCGCTAAAAGTTTTCTGGCAATTTGTTCAAAGGTTTCCGTGTCTTGTTAAAATGTTAACACACCTACAGCCAGGCTGTCATTTGTAAGCAGGTGCTTAGAAGGCCACAATGTGCAGACTGGTGCATGTGTGGAAAGGGGGAATTTGCATCACCCACTTTCAGAATTTAGAGTAGGTAGGGCTCTGAGCTCCTGTGGTCAGGGCTGTCAGCTCATTCCACAGTCATCAGAGAGAGATAGGCATCTACCTTAAGTTAGGAAAGGTGAGGCAACTCTTCCTTTAGCACAGACAAAGTCTTTTACTTGTCTGAAGACCAAATAAGATTTTCAAAAACCCCTTGGCAGGCCACATTACTATATGCATTAGCATTATCCAACAATAATAAACACACATACACACACATAAAAGAGAGGCCATGTGGCCACAAGCCATATCAAATGAAGCAGTAGGTCATATCAGACCTCCTGCTATATGCTTGGTATTGAGGCAGAAGAGACATAAATACCTTACTCTCCATGCAGTGTATTACAGCACTCTGGCAAAGTAGTTTTGGATATTAACAAAAGGGTTGTGCTACCATCGGTAATAGCAGCAGAGTGAGAAAAAAGGAAAGTAGTAGACAAAAGAAGTCATACTTGGATGCCAAATATTTGTAGTTGTGCTCGCTCAGGGCTAGCACCTCTGTACATTCAAAGCTACCCTGGGGAAGGCAGCAGTTTGTAACTGCTGTAGTTATTAGGCAAAAGGTATTAGGGCATAGGGTTTCTTTTTCATGGGACACTGAGATTTAAGTCTGAACACATGCAGTCTTTAACAGGAATCCCATCAAGAACCCAACATCCCAACAAACAAGTCTCAATATATATAGTTATTGTGCAACTGTGTGAAAGTAAAGCGGCCACTACCTAAGCATTGCAAGGAATGGTCAGACAATCTGCATGCAGATCAAATAAATATCATAGTATCATAGAGTCATTTATGTTGGAAAAGACATTTAAGAGGATTGAGTCCAACCATAACCCTACTCTGCTAAATTTGCTGCTAAACCATGTCCTTATGCACCACATCTGCACAGCTTTTAAACACATCCAGGGATGGTGATTCAACAGCTTCCCTGGGCAGCCAGTTCCAGTGCTTGATAAGCCTTACAGCAAAAAAATTTTTCCTAAGGTCCAACCTAAACCTCTCCTGGTGCAACCTGAGGCAGTTTCCTCCTGTCCTATCTCTTGTTACTTAGGAGAAGTGACCAGCACCCACCTCTCTACAACCTTTTTTCAGGTAGTTGTAGAGAGTGATATGTTCTCCCCTTAGCCTCTGTTTCTTCAGACCAAACAGCCCCAGTTCTCTCAGCTGCTCCTCATAAGACTTGTTCTCTAGGTCCTTCACCAGTTTTGTTGCCCTTCTCTGGACCTGCTCCAGCACCTCAATATCTTTCCTATATTGAGGTGCCCAAAACTGAACACAGTACTCAAGATGTGTCCTCACCAGTGCCGAGTACAGTGGGACAATCACTTCTCTAGTCTTGCTGGCCACACTATTTCTGATGCAAACCACAATGATGTCGGCCTTATTGGCCATCTGGGCACACTGCTGGCTCATATTTAGCTGGTTGTCTAGCAGTACCCCCAGGTCCCTTTCTGCTGGGCAGCTTTCCAGCCACAATTCCCCAAGCCTGTAGAGTTGCATGGGGCTGTTGTGGCGCAAGCGTAGGACTTGGCACTTGGCCTTGTTGAAGCTCATACAACTGACCTCAGCCCACCTATCGAGCCAGTCCAGATCCCTTTGAATAGCCTCTCTACACTCAAGCAGATGACTTTGTGTCATCTGCAAACATTCTGAGGGTGCCCTTGGTCCCCTCATTCAGATCATTGATAAAGATATTAAACAGAAGGGGCCCCAATACTGAGCCTTGGGAAACATCGCTTGTGACTGGCCACTACCTGGATTTAGCTCCATTCACCACCACTCTCTGAGCCCAGCCATTCAGACAATGTGTGATCCAGCAGAATGTACACCCATATCCAGGCCTAGGGCAGCCAGTTTTCATGAGAATGCTGTGAGGAACAGTATCAAAGGCTTTACTGAAGTCCAGCTAAACAACAGCCACAGCCTTTTCCTCATCCACCAAGTGGGTCACCTTGCCATAAAAGGAGATGAGGTTCGTTAAGCAGAACCTGCCTTTCATGAACCCACGCTGACTGAGCCTGATCACCTGATTGTACTCTATATGCTACATAATAACACTCAAGATGATTTGTTCCATGACCTTCCCTGACACTGAGGTCAAACTGACAGGTCTGTAGTTCCCTGGATCCTCCTTCCAGCCTTTCTTGTACATGGGCATCACATTTCCTAATCTCCAGTCCATTGGGTCCTCCCTGGTTAGCCAGGACTGCTGATAAATCATGAAGAATGTCTTGGTGAGTGTGGAAAAGAATGGAAGATTGGGACTGAGGATTGTAAACACACCCAACTGACTTGCAGCTGGGCTATTGAAAAACACATATATCACACTAATTGTTGCTTAGTTTTGTGTGCTTGATGAGTAGAATATCTGTGTTTAGATAACACAGGTCTGTGAAGGACTCAGAGGCACCTTATCAAACACATTTGAGATTCCTGCCCTGCTGTGGGAAAGATCTAAGCAGTGAGAAACTACTCCTGCAAGACCCTTGATATATACAGGAGAAAGCAGCATGCTTTTAGCTTAAGCTTTTGCTCACTAGCAAGGCCCAAGCTTCACAGTGCCTGTGTCCCAGCCCACGTGCCTCAGTCCAGGTGCTGCTGAAGAGATGCACTCATTTGTGAGGTAACGAGAATAAATCTACTCTCTGCATCTCGTCTGTTCCTGCACCCTGCCTGTGCCAGCTCACACAGTGAGCACATGCACCATCTCCTTCAGTACTCTTGGGTGTAACTCAATTGGGCCCATAGACCTGTGTATGTCCAAGTGGTGCAGCGGGTCACTAACCATTTCCTCTTTGACTATGGAGATCTCATTCTGCTCCCATTCTGCTCTACTGGGACCAGTAGAGCCACAGTTATGTGAAATCACAAGAGAGATGGCTCTGTCTTCCAGCACTGCTCTAGTGAATATGAGCTGTTCCTGAGGGGGTAGCAGCTCTTACTTTATGCCTTTAGCTGCAGCAGAGCTCCTCCATATCTCCCTTGCTCCACAACCCAGGTAAGGTACTGATCACACATAGGATGCCTAGCTGTATTTAGCACATAAAAGGAGATCGGGAGGGGGGACAGCCCTACAAACATGAAGCCCCAAGTAAATAAGCTTGCCAGACTAGCATATGTAAGGTGACATGCATAAGAGCTTTTGGGACAGGTATAACTCCTGCTTATAGTTGTATTTTCTCATTTAGTGCATTATTGGTATTTGTTCTTTGCAGAAATAGCAAGATGTTTAGGAAAAGTTGCTGTATTTGTATAATGTACTGTTATTGCAGCTGTGTCACCACTAGTAAATGAAACATGCTTAGGACTGCTTTGTGGCATGGAGGCACACCAGCACAAACCAGCCTGAATCATCCTCCAGAGCAACACAGCCTTCTGCAAACCATCTGCAAGAAACTACCTCTACACTGTGCTGGCTCCTAAACTGTGCCAAACTACTGTGTGGGAAAAATGACACAGACCAGACCTTCCTGACTCAGTAGGATAGGCAAGAAAATGCGTGGGATGACCCTCTGGTGTTCAGAACTCCCCTCAATACTTGCATTTCCTGAAATTTTTTTCTCAATAATAGTATCTTTAGTATTTTTGTTTGTTTTGGCAGACACTACAACCAACCATGTATTTGTTAAACCATAACATTTGATTTTAAAAAAATAATTAAAAAAAAAAATCACTATCATAAGCAAACAAACAGTCTTCATCAAAATGATAGTCCATTCTTTTTCTTAACCTGCTTCATAAGTTTTGTTAGATACCATTAACAAGTCTTTGGATTACAGGAAGAGAGGCTAAGAGCAGAATGCAGTTTAGTTTCAGAAACCTGTTCCAGGCTGTATCCATTAAGGCCATAAGACAGGAGAGAAAAAGGGCTGTTGCTCATGAACACATTCTAAATATTTTGGAACAACAACTTACTTTATAATCATTGTCTTGTCTTTGGCCCTCTCATTTAACCTCATCTGCCTGACTTGAAATTCATGGAACAGATTTGCACTGCCTTGGACTCCATGCAATTGGCTGTTCAATATTCTTGGACTTTTTTTATAGAAACATTTGATACCATTAATCATATTGCCATATATAATGAATTGGCTACATGTGGTACTTTGCCTCAAATTGTCACATGGTTCCAATCACAATTCTGCCAACTGAAAGCAGTTGGAAACTCTGACTCTTCTCTCCAGCACACCAATTGCGAGGTCCATGGGGCTCTGTCCTGTTTGCACTGTACGTTAACGACCTGCTGGCTGCCTCATGGCACAAAGGCCAGGAGTTACAAGTATGCACATGTTTCTAAGTGCTGCTATACATAAGCAATAATCTGTTTGATATCAAAGTCACATCATTATGGAGTCAGCTTTTTGACAGCATTTGCAAGGTTTGAAGGCTAATTCAGTACATCTCTGATTTGCAGTTTAACTATCTGCCAGAATGAAAGGTGGAGAAGTGGGGGGAAAGTATTAAATTTAGCTGTGTAGTAAGGTAATAAGAACACCACTCCCGCAATTCAGCTTTAGTAACTGTCAGAGCTCTTGTCAAGTCACAGCTGGAATGCTAGGGATTTGTAAGAACAAATAGAGTTATTTAGGGGAGGATGTGGGGATAAACGAGCAAAATGCTATTTGTAGCACTCCAGTTAACACTTTGACACAGGTTCTTTGGATCTTTAAGTAGGCATGAACAGACTGGTTTAAATAAACTCAACCCCGCAACTCCTGGTCCTTTACCAAAGTTTGCTGTGAATCTTTTCCTAGGGCAGCAAAGTCTATTGACTTTGAGAGCTGGGCCCAGAAAAAAAGCACTGTAATGAAATATTGTGAAGTGTCTTTCTATATGGTATCTGGACATGGGGAAGGGAAAGGAGGATACTGTAATGAAATAATTAATGATCATTTATGTTACATTAGAGCCCTAGTCACAGATCAGGGCCCCACTCCATTAATTATGATGGAAAGGCAGAACAAAGACAGCTCCTGCACTCAGGAGGTCTTAGTCTGGTCTCTAAGCTTACTGACTTTGTTGTCTCTCTCAAACCTTCTTATTCCTGCCAGCTCTTGAATAAAATACAGACACCTCTGCAGATGTAGGCAGAGGGTAAAAGAGCACCATGATAACACCTGCTCTCACAGACCCTCAGCCACACCAAGTAAAGGAAGCCCTGTAGACCTACATGGAGGAAAGAAAAATAAAATACTTGCAGAGTCAGCAGACCTTTTTGTATCCAGATACTTGAAACCTCTCAAAAGAGCCAAGGAAGGGTGCTAGCAGCTTGGTGTAAAAAAATTAGCATATACCAATAGCCAAAGCATATACATAGGACCCTGATGCATTCATAAACCAAGGGCTAGCCTGCTTTGTCTTTTCTCATTAGTCATTCCAGTTAGATTAATAGACAACAATCTTGCCATTTTATTGCTGTGGACATAAGATGAGTCAGGAAACTTTATAACCCTCACACTGAAAGAAACTAGTAGTTTAAAGCTCAGCAACATGAGGAACCCTAGACTCTTGGGAGCTGATATTCCAGTACCAAGCTTCGGCCCTGGAGTCCTTGCCTTCACTCATGTATACAAATAGGCAAAAAACTGCAAGTTAAAATGGAAGAGAACACAAAAATTCAAATTCTTGAGGGGGGGGGGGGGAATTTCCACTGATCTTTCTTCAAGAGATATCTGATTTTTTTTTTCACCCCAAATTGTTCCTCAGCTTTGTTTGATCTGTTTTTCTTAGACTATATTTCAAGTTAATGTCTCACAGGCTTTTCTTTCCTAGGAAGCTAACTCTGAGAGGATTTTTTCCTCAGAGGTCTTGATCTTTCAGACCTTTATACCTATGTTTAACTCAACATGTAATAGAAATCCCAGTTGTAGAATCATTTGTGAAAAAGACAAACATGCACAAAAAAGCTTACAGGATCTCAGATTCACAAGGAAGAACTGTACAGTTGTCAAGTTGAAAATGCACAATACTGAATCATGCTGTCAAAAAGCTGACACCTCTACAATGCTTGGTATCTTACTACCTACTGGTGACATTTCTGGAGGGTTTTGTTTTATAGAAAAAAAAAAAAAAAGCTTCATGAGCCTTTTTCTGATAAGAAAAGGGG
>VYZX01007000.1:114783-192982 GCA_013401335.1 Brachypteracias leptosomus
CCGAAGGCGATGGTGTTGCAACAGATGTGTCCTAGAAGTATGGCCGGCTGCTAAGCAAGCCAGTCCAGTGCAGTCTCTGACCCAACATCGATCAGGTTCTTGCTGCACCCAATAGCTGGCAGACCTAGTCAGCATTTCCACAATTTTTCCATCCTCTGTCAGTGCAGGAACCCTAGAAAGCTCCAAAGAGACTTCACCATTGCCGTGCACACTGGTAGATGGGGCACGACTCCTAAATCTGTACACTGCAGAAGAAAAAAACAAAAATAGATGAAATTGAAATCAAGTTAAGCTCATCCTCCTCCTGACCCAATACTAGTACANTCATGGCAAAGTTTGATCCTCAAAGAGGAAAGATTAATCTTTCCCTTGGTTGAGATATGTTCAGTACAGGGATAAAAGAAGGGTAGCATAGTTTTTACTTTTTTATAACACATAAGCATTTTTATAATACTATTTTCTAAAGTTTTCCTTCAGTCTTATTCTCTGCAAGGGTCTTCTGCAATAACTGGAGTTGGTACTTTTTTCTCTCTTTCTAATAGCATTATTTCCCAGATCTTGTGAAAATACAGTCTTCTTTCTGGACTATCTGACCTTTGTACAGCCCCCCTTAGGTCCAACTAGCTTGTAGATTTTTACTAGCTTAAGTGTTTCTTAAGCTTCTAGCACCTTGTGAATTTTTCTGAGACCCTTTCTCAACTTTTTGAGGACCACAACATATAACAAAAAAACCCAAACCTCAGTCCAACAATGAAGAGGAGGAAAGTGGATTTTTGTGCTGCCTTTCATGTCCTAGGTACTATACAAAGAGAAAAGGCAGCTCTGAAAGAAAGGACAAAATCAAAGAAAGTCTTGTCTGCTTTTTTTTTTTTTTTAAATGTCAATTTGTGTTTGAAAGACCAAAATTGCTAATGTCTGAGTGGCTTCATGTCTATCTACAGACCCACAGACTAAGAGACAGTCCAAAGTGTATGCATGGTAGGTATGCTTTCTAAAAGTACTGTAAGCTTGAACTTCTTAAAGATATGGGCTGTTTTTATATTGATAATTTTAATCACCACCTTAAAACAAAACAATGCTAAACCCTGGGTTAGAAACACAACAATGCTGGTGAATCTTGTGTTTTCTTGTAATATTTCAGAAGGAGCTAATTAAATGCAGACTTACTAAATGACTAGCACCAGACCACAGTAAGCTCACTGAGTTTCTGGGCTCTGCTGTGGACGTGTTCAGCAATAAAATGCTTCTTTCCCTCCCAATCTGTCAAAGGCAAGGGCATCATATCATGAGTTACTGCTGGGGGAGGCGGGGGTGGGCAAGAAATGGTGGCCCAGAAGTTGAGGTGGGCAAAGGCTTGATGATCCAGCTCATATGACCTAATAGACTGTGTCACTGCCTTTGGGAAATACAAGCCTCCCGACACATGCCCTTGGCTGGGAGGTCAGAACAGAAAAGCCCAAGCTCAGAAAATGAAGCCCTCTAGCTGAGAAAAATAATCCAACTATGGATTGGCAAAAGCTTTCTTTTTCCTCTCAACTTCTTTTTTCTTAATATATTTTCAGACTTGATGTGTTGCTGTAGTGCACTATACATCTGATTCAATTAGTCACATTGCATTATGCCATATAAAATGTGACATGTTGCAATAAAATTTGAACAGTGTATAAAGATGCACTCACATCGCAGCGCTCTTACCTGCTGCTGACTCATATCCGTGTGCAGATAAGGCAGATGTGCAAGGTCCAAATCCTTCCTTGTTATTAAGTCATGTTTTTGTAGCTAGTCAGTAGTTTCTTGTATGGTTACTTAACTTTGCATCAAATTAGTAATCAGCTACTCCATGAAATTCTTAATTACCTCTCCTGCAAGCTCTTCCCACCTGCTTGTAATAACACAGAGGTATTTGGTCAGGATTCAGCCTATCTCTTACAAGCATAGTAAATGCACTAACTAAAAGACTAGTGAGATGAAGAGCATATAGACAATTGCAACCTACAGAGAACAGGGTAAAGGTGTCATGGTATTGCTTATGTACATACAGTGAGCCTGGGGCAGCAGCCACGTGGTACCCGGTCCCGGCANACATCGGTGTTGGCTGCCTGCTGCAACATCCACTTCCCCAGGGGAATGGAAAGGTCTTGGGTTGTTCTGAGGACCCATATTATTAAGGCTCACCTAAAGCTAAGAGTAGAGGTTAACAAATAAGGGACCAGCCAAGAAGTTACTGGTCTCACAGAAAAATGGGAAACAGGTTCTAAGAAGTATAAAAGTNAAGTTATGGTGCTTAATGAAGAATTTGTTGGACTAATTAAAACTTGAGTTTGGCTCAAGTGCGTGGCTGTATAGTTAAGATGAAGCTAATATACCATAGAATGCATTGGGTTGGAAGGGACCTTCCAAGGTCATCTAGTCCAGAGAGCTTAAACCCATAGACTTTACTTGGGAAAAACCCTTGTAGGGGTTCTTCAACGAGCTGAGCCCAATAAACCATTCTTGGACCTGCTGTCCTTTGAAAGTTTTATAGAAAAAGCTGTGGCTGACATGAGATATGTTTCTCTTTTCCTATTCCCAGAAATTGGCTAGTTTTGAATCTTTTTCAGTGTGTGGTCCGGAAAGGGAGGAACAGTCCCATTCATAATTTGACCTAGCTTCCCTTTTCTGTGATTCCACTTTCTTCTCAAATTCATACATATTTAGCAGATGAAATGAATAGCAAAAGGCACCTGTGTTGTAATTAATGCACGTATGTAAAACCAGTGCCTGCATAGCTGACCTTTTCATTTGTCTAAATTTGGCTGGATATAAAGGAAACCGCCAACATAATTTTCCATCGGTAATAACATGTTTATGACTGTACTGAACTGTAGCACCTTCTATTTTCTGATGGGCAGAGTAAGGAGGATGGTGATCATCAAACCAGCTCTGGATCTGAGGTAACCCGATGCAGTATATCTCCAGAGGTTTAAATCAGTTCCAGAATAACTAAATTGAGCTCTCAACACTCCCTGGATTCAGCTGCTTAAGTAGTCCCTGTTCTGGACTTTGGAAATTTGAAAGAAATGCATCAAATACTTGGTCATATACTTGTGCCTGCAGCATGTCTGATGGGGAACAAAGGGCTGATATTTGAAGCGGGAAGATAAGGACATATTCCAAAAAGAGAATCCTTGGAGGAGGAAAGAGATGTCGTATAACAATGTTTGTGTTTTCAGAAAACACTGTTATCAGCTTCCTCTGAAAGGCAAGACCCAGTTTAAGTCTGATGACAAGCAAGCAATCTGGAGCTGCAGAGCACTGCTTCTATAACCTGCTCTCTAGCTTAGATATGAGCTTCCTTCAAACCATGCAGAGCTTGCACTGAAGCAGCATATAGTACAAAAAGCACCACAAGCTGTAGGTGGACCAGTTGGTCCTGAATTTGTTGCCTTCCTCCTAGGTAAAGGAAGAACTTTCTTAGCATATGGCATTATCAAAATGGAGTACTTCCCTACTTAACCCCTTACTGGTTATATCCATGGATGGAGTAAGTTCTATATAACAACCTAGGCAGACCTTTCCTAAGGCTTAAGAGGTAAAATCATACATGGGTGGATGACCTGGACTTTGGCTGTTTGTGACTCCACAGGAACCTGGCATTTGAGCAGCTGCAGTCTGATTTGGGGTTGCTGTAATTTACACCAGAGATGATGCTGTCTCGAGTCCAAGCCAGGATCTGTGAGGAGCACAGCTGAGACACAGCCTCTCTGATTCTCCTGGCTCATGAAAGGCATCTGTACTCACTGGCCAGCCAGTAAAGATCGGGTAATTTGACACTACAACAGCAGTAAAGCTAGGATTTTAACTGCTTCTCAACCTTTTGATTTGTCTAGAGACCTGGTATGCATAACTCAGAACTGAGGAAAATACAGGAAATGCAATTTAATACTGAAGTCACTGGACTGGAAAAGCTGCAACATCACCCTTCCTCTTCAGCCACTTAGTTTAGCCTGATAAGCAAGGAGCTTCCAAAGTGCTTCCAGAAACATGCAAGTGCCTACAGATGTGACAATTGCAGCATGGCCATTGCCACAATCAGAGCCACATGAATGCTTCCAGCCACCAACAAACTTTGTGATGCAGAGGCACACACAGGAGGACACACCAGGGAGCAGGAGCCTCTATCTTTGTAGAAAGTATGGGAGGTTTATAAAAACCCTATGAATTAGGACTACTTATTCCTGCTATAAAAAGATAGGAAAACTAATGTTTGGTTGTTACTGAGCTGAGAGAGCATTGTTGATAGGACAAGAGGAAATGGCCACAAGTTGCGCCAAGGGAAGTTTAGGAAGTATTAAGAAGAATTTCCTTACTGAAAGGGTTATCAGGCATTGGAAGGGGTTGCCCAGGGCTGTGGTGGAGCCCCCATCTCTGGAGGTATTTAAAAGATATGAAAGATATGTAGATGTTGTGCTTAGGGATATGGTTTAGTCAGGACCTGTCAGTGTTAGGTTAATGATTGGAGTCAATGATCTTGAAGGTCTTTTGCAATCTAGGAAATTCTGTGATTCTGTGATTCTGTTGCCACTGGAGCTGGACTGAATGGGGAGGAGGAATTGTAATTAATTGTAATTAAGCCTATTAGGCCACAAATTCAGGAGTGCGGGCATCTTGGGCTTCCTACAGAGGGAAGAAATAAGGGGAATAGCATGACCCCTCTAGGAGTCGTTTCAAGCCCACTGAGATGTGAATAGCTGTCTGGGGCTTGCCTCTCTACCCTGGGTCCATGGACATCCCGCAGATGCCACACTGATGACCCAGGCATCACAGTTTGGGTGAATCCAGGCCTTTGGGCTCAGACACACTAAGAGGTTATTGCAGGGCAACAAGGGATTATTAGGAAATAAACTCAGTGAATTTATGCTTCAGAAAGGTACCTAGACATCTCCCTGTGTACTGCTAGTGCTTGTCTCTCTTGGAGCCGCCTGCTGTCTGACAACCCTCTGGGAGTTCCTTTAAGGACAAGTAAGGGTAGTCCCTGCTGTTTAGGGGCAAGAAAGCGGACATAAGTACTGCACAGGACTACAGGGTGGGTCAGAGGTGGATTTAGGGTTAAAGATTAGGATTGACTCTTTGTTTATTCCTCTCCCTTAACTGAGAGAAGCTGCTCTGAATCTGTCATTCAAAACAAAAGCAAGACAGGCAGATGTGAATGGGAGAAAGAATACACCTGAGGGATTACTTTCAGCTCCCTAGAGATGCCCTCTGTGAAATGAGCATGGTTAAGTAGATGCTTTTCCTTGGTAGCCACCTACTCTAACCTGAGGAGCACCCAGGAGTGTGCCTGAGCTCCAACAGCCAGATGCTCGTCCCAGCTGAGTCCTTGGAATCCCTCATGCTCTAGTTCCCACAGGAAAGAAATCTGGAAGTGTGTGAACCTGACTCTAGAAAGGAGCCAAATTCTGGCACAAAACCACAGCATCTTGACACAGCCTCTTTCCTGAGGAAGAGGGAAGAATGGAAACCTGTCTCAGAAGAGATTCTTTCAGTATGTAGTGGAGCATCTCTATGCTGCTGCTGAAGTCCAGCAACCCCTCACCTTTTATTTTACACTTCGTATCCATGAAGCATATAGTACCTTTGCTAGTACTACACGTAGCCAACATGTGAGGATGTTTCTCGGTTATTCACAAGGCATCAAAACAGTCTGCAAGCTAACCTGCTACCTACCAACTTTTTACATACATAGAATTTAATATCAAGTGAGACGCACTTTGTGTGAACTCTGTTGCTCTTATACAATGTTTTCAATTAATATCTCTTCACTGGTTTTGATAGGTTTTTCCTATAATATTTACAAGACTGTATGGACTCTCTCTTTTGACTAATTAACACATCTTTAAATTCCTTTGACTAAAACTTTTCATTGTCTTGTGAGTAATATTTTGATTTATCAGGCTTTAGATCCAACTACTTGGGGAGGGGAGTCATATGTTCATTAAAAAATAATCCTTAATATTCTCTCCTCATAGTCAGGCAATGTAGCATGTCTCTCACTATGTCATTTGGTATTTTAAAAGCTGCCATTTTATCTGTGCTTCAATTTTAATGGTGCCATCACTTTACGTGGGGAAACTGGGATAACTAATTTTGTTAAAGAGTTGATGGTTCAGAGGACTACACTTTCTCTCCAAGCCTGATTCTGCTTACAAGAAATACACAGGACCATGAAAACAGGCCTTGCCTTTGTCTCAGGAAGTTGAGCTCTGCTTTGTAATGAAAATTATCTTTGTCTGAAGAGTATAGGGAAAAAAACCCATCAAAAAAACCCAAAAGGATAAAATCTTGTACCATCTACCACAGCTGAAGAATTGGAGACCCAGTCTTTCATGCTGTTGGAAAAGCTACTTGCAACCTTTACAAAAATAATGGATTAGAAGCTGGTGCTTTCAAAACAGAGCTCCACCATTGTTACACAGCAAAACTATGGTTGGTTTTCCTCACAAGGAGCCCTCAGTTTTGACCACGCCTTTGATTTTCTCAAAGTGCCCTGTATGCCCTTCTCAGAGTGCCTGCTTCTGGACTTGTGTCATCAGCCACGGACATCTGACTCTTTTTAATTCCTCACTTCAGCACCTCTGTGCTATAGAATTATAGACTCCTTACGGTTGGAAAGGATGTCTAGAATCATCAAGTCCAACCTCCATCCCAACATCTCCCTAACCACTAGACCATAGCCTCAAATACTACATCTACTCTCTTTTTAACACCTCCAGGGATGGTGCCTCCACCACCTCCCCGGGCAGCCTGTTCCAGTGCCTGACCCCTCTCTCAGTAAAGAATTGCTTCCTAATATCCAATCTAAACCTCCCCTGATGCAACTTGAGGTCATTTCCTCTTGTCCCATCATTAGTAATTTGGGAAAAGAGATCAACACCAGCCTCACTACAACCTCCTTTAAGGTAGTTGTAGAGAGCAATAAGGTCTCCTCTCAGTCTTCTCTTCTCTAGACTAAACAACCCTAGTTCCCTCAGTCGCTCTTCATAAGTCATGTTTTCTAGACCTCTCACCAGCCTCGTTACCCTTCTCTGCACCCGCTCCAGCACCTTAATGTCCTTATACTGTGGTGCCCAAAATTAGACACAGTACTCAGGGTGCTGTCTCACGAGTGCTGAGTATGATAGAAGATTATCCAAAAGAAGTCAGTCAAAGTAGATAGCATAGATCTTTGTAATAGGAGAACTTTGCTTTAAGGAGCAATAAAAACTTCATTTTAAAAAACACACAACTGGCATCTGATTTAACAGCCTTTGAACTCAACAGCTTGAGTGTAGAATTTCATAGTATAGGGCTATTTTTTCAGGTGGACACCACTGACACTTGGGGATCATATTTTCAGATTTTCTTTGCTGTCATAGCACTAAGAGTTTTCTTTTTAAAACAGGAAAAAATAAGGCTGACACTCCAGAGAGAGTGAAGAGGGTAACTTAATAATTCTATGATTTTATGATTCTTATCCTTTGGGGGCTTTTGAGTTCAACTCATGCAACATGGTGGATTCAGAATCTTCAAGAACAGATCTGAGTATCAATATTCAGTAGTGAGTATATCACTAATAGGTAAATTGAAATAGATTCTGAAAAAAAATCTGATTTACAGTGCACTAAGTATTACCTACAATGCATTAAGTATTAGAATGCTTACACATAAAAGTAAAAAGCAACAACAGTAACACACAGTAACTAACATTTTTTCATTCTTCTATTTCTATAGTGAAATTTACCTTCCCATGTGGAAAAATAAAGCAAATAGTAATATAGCTCCCTAAATATAGTTTCCATAATGACCTTATAATAAGCATAGTTGATGGCCTTATGTGTTATATAGTTCTATTAAAAAAAAAAAAAAGCCTGCTTATTAACTTTCCATATCCAGCCATTTTCACTGAAAGTTCTCAATACCAGATGTCTACCCAAGCTGACTGGTTTTAAAAATCTTCACCAATTTTTTTCATTTATTTTCTGAACTACATTAGAAAACCAATGAGGGTGGTGTTCTTCCCAAAATTAAAATACTAGTAGTCTTACCTTCGAGAGTTTCAAAGACCTTATGCTTCAAAACAAGGATCTGATATTTGGCAGGGTATGACCTTTTCAATGAGAGGTGAGATACCATGCAAACCCTTCAAAACACAGTGAAGCACCAAGCTTCTGAAGTGTTAGATTTTAGCAGCTTCACGTTGCAAGATCTGGTCCTCACCAGGCATGGTCCAGCCAACGATCAACCAGGATTTTTCTCAAAGTTTGCAAATTCCTGGCACAGAAGAGTTGGGGCTGGGTGAAGACTCAATGCAAGCTCCCAGGAGCTCTTTCTTCCCACACTCATGGTGGACTCCCAGCAAGGCATGGGAGCCGGGCTCAGCAACTATTGTTCTCATAGGAACTTCATTTTCCCATCCAATGGGGAATATCAGAGTACTCAGAGCTGTTGAGGACTCTCATAACAGCAGTCCTTGAATAGATCTAGTAAATACTTCAGATATTTGTTTCTGTGTGCCTCTGTTCACCATTCATAAAACACAGACAATGATCTTTCCTTATTTTATGTCAATGTTGTGAAAATAAGTTACTTACTGCATGAGGGCCGCCAGTACTGCAGTGAGGAGCACTGTAAACATGTTCACAAGGAAATGAGGAATTCTGTCTTCTGAGCAGGATCTGAATGTTGTGAGGTACATAAAACATGCGGCCACACATCAAATAGCTAAAAGATAACACTGGATAGTTGTTCGTTGTTTTGGGCATTAAGTCCAACAAAGATCCATAGAAGAAACAGAATTTGATCAGTGAACAAAGAATATTATTTAAACATGGTATTGGTTCAAGGATAGTCTGAATTCTGGATCTGAGATCTTATGAGTGCTTGCTTATGCATCTTCTACTGTATCTTATATTTTATAACATTCTTTTAATTTTGTTTGTGTGATACAATCTAAAGCATGAAGGATCATTTTGGCAACCAAACACTGCCATTCATCTGTACTGTAGAATTAATTTCATTTGTATCTCCTGAAAACAAGCCATGATGAACATACTTCTTTTAAAGCATGCCCATATAAAAAGACATTTAGCATAGAAGATATCTTCAATTTAAAAAAGTAATGAAGCAGGGAAGAAATGAACAAAAGAAACAGTATGCCCAAGGAAGTACTAATTTAGACTAGCAGAGGGCTGAGAAGATCTATTCAACAATTTCATTATCACATCCTTTTCAAAGAAGGAAGACTCCTGCTTTCCTATTTCATGATAATTGGATGAAGAAATGTGGGTGGGAGCACAATTCATTGCAGAATTTGATGAATTATTTGCTAATTAAGAAGAGAAACAGGATAGTATGAGCTATATTACTTTGATATGAATGTTCCTTTTATTATATAATTTATACACATGCAATTGTTGCTTTTATTAACTAAGAGGTTAATCACTTGAATGGGATGCTTTGCATTCTTTACAATTAACATACACCAGCAAATTGGCTAATTTTGTGTGGAAAAAAAAAACCTAGCAATTTTTCTAGTACTTATCTGTATGGTGCAGTTTAATAACATTTTTGCACTGCATAAAATGAATAAACCAGCTGGTCTCATGTTTTGGCAGCAGCACTGCACATCAACATGGCACACACAGACTCAGGAGCCTTCATTGGGGTTATGGCACACTGCAGAGTTGATGGCACACAACTCCCAGGGGATGGAAGATGAACTAGATGACAGTATGGAAAACTTTCCATTTTGTAATGTCAAAATATGATAAGGAAAAACATACGCATAGTGTTGATTATATCAGGTACATCTTTCATGGAGCTGTGGATGTGAAATTAAAACAAGTTATTCAAGTAAATTTTCTTTTACCTTGCTGAAATGCTTCATTTCAGAAATATCACATGAAAAACTCCATCAAAACTGGCATCTCTCTCTTAAATATTTATTCATTAGCAATTCTGTTTTCTTTTTTTTTTAGTGGGAAATCCATCAATCAGAACTTTTTTACTTGCCCCTACTTTTTCATCATTGAAAAAATCAGTCTCCCAGTCTGTGCAGGGAATCAGCCTCTTGGTGCGAGGATGCACAAAAGACTCTCTGGGGTACAGGAACCCCCAGGAATAGGCACCATTGAGCAGGAGAAGCAGGGAGGTCTCAACCCTCAGGCATCACTGCCGATATTGTGCACAAAGCTGTTTGCTAGTTTAGGGGCAGCAGCAAGCTGACCTTTCCTTCCTGAAGCCTCAGCATGTGGTATCACAACATAGAGGGAGGAGGAATATGTTTGTTTCAGATCTGCCCCTCAAATGTGCATAGATTCTCCTAACAGACCAATCCAGCCATGTAAATCTCTAATTTTGAGGGCTTATTCAAGGTATCCAGCCACAGGATGAACCTGTAAAGGAGCTGAGTGCTGAGCAGTGTTGTTAAGGTGTAGGAAAGACAGAAACAAAAGGGACCCAGTAGTAAGTGATCACCTAGCTTGCAGGGATATGCTGAACCAGCTTTGCACTTAATTTTGCCTCCTCCTGAAAGCGAGTGAGGCAAAATGGGATGAGACACTCTAATATCAGGAAAAACAAGAAGGCATAGTGTTCCAAGGGATGGACTTGCACACTTTGAAGTCTGAGGATGCCATCTCTCATTTTCCTCTGTCTTTCCAAGCTTTAAGAGTCTTGCGTTTACTTGGGTGCTGTGTGAATGCTGCACTGGTCAAGCAAACCTGTTTTGACACTGCAGTATGGCTGAGCTAGCTATATCTGCATTTTTTTTAAATGAAAATTTAATAACAGTCCATATGGTTATAATTACAGAAAAATCCATTTACATTTTAAAATGCACACATTTTATTAAAAACAGCTTACATAAACACATCTGGAACACAGCTTTAGATAAAAAGCATATGCAGGGCCTGATTCTGTTATTGTTTATGCTGGAGTAAGTAAAAAATTACTCCATCAAAGTCAGTTCACAGGTGTAAGGCCAATGAGAGATCAGAATCTGACCTAGGGCCTTTCATTTCAACAAACAGAATATTGCCAAGTTTCACTTCAATCTTGCAACTTGGAAGAGAGGGGAACCAAAAGTTTATAGACCATATGAAGAATTATTGCATTATGAATAACTGAAGTTTACAGAAAAATTGTTTCTAATGATTAGATCTACGGTTCCACTCTCCACAAAAGCAGACAGAAAAGCAGACACTGACTTCTCAGCTTCAGTAGGTTTTTATTGAGAATTCTGTACTCTGGGCAATGTCCAGATTTCTTCTCTGCTCTGCCACAAGTAGTCCATCCTCCATGCTGTCTTTCAGACTTAAAAAGAAATGTAAATGCAAGTAATTGTATCATATTTAATCATGAGGACTCTCTAAGTACTTTCCAATCTATGGTGTCTATTTTGCAAGACATTTTTCCATGGGCTTCCCTTCTATTTCAGAGATTTCATCCATGTACATATAAATGATATGCAGAGCTAAAACACTTTAAGTTCTCTATAGATTAAGAACTGGTAGAGAGGGCCTGAGTACTTCCAACATGTATTGAAATAAACAAGCAATACAATGTTCCCTTCTCAGAATAGGTCCTCAGCAGTGACACACAAACCAGACAGATGGGTTCACTAATTCGGAATAGCAAGTATCTTGAGGTTAAATGTATTCCCTTTTTAGCAGAATTTTTTAAAAGTCAACAAAAACATTATAGCCAGATGTTAAAACATTCAGTGTATTGCATTATGGGACATAAAGCACTCTCAAGACAAATATAGGCCTTCTTATTTTTGCCATATATATGTTCTTCATCCAGCAGGGCAGTAAATTAAAAACACTTCACTGAGGTAACAATAGATAATTTATTTTGCTTTTACACACTGTTTTTAACTTCCAGACATGGGAGGAGTGACTCTCCCTTTGCAGCCAATGTTATCTCTTTTCCAGCAAGATTTCCCTCTCTACTGACCAGCAAAGGATCTGTAAGACACTGCATTTATTATTTTATAAGTAAATAAAAATTTAAACCTTGGAATTCTGAGTTGGCTATCTCCTTTTGTGTGTCTGTGTGTTATTGTGCTGAGACATGCTTGGTCTATGTCATGTTGTGACCAACAGGACAAACGTGTTCTTGCATACTTAGTTTAATCCACTGCTATAATGCTATAATTTCTGGGATAGAACCTGGCAGCCATCAGATATAGTAGTCTACCCTATATTATATGGTAGTCCACTACTGTATTACGAACACTGAAGAAAAACACTGTATGTCATATTAAAAGCTCAGGGTGAATTTTAGGGTGGAAAGAATTAGTTACTCAGACTAGAATTTGATCCTGATACGAAAGCTACCACCTTCACCTTTTGAAGCATGCCATGGGATCCTTAATGACCACAGATGGTGGAGACCTCAGTTTTATGTCTCATCCTAGAGAGACAGAACAGCTTTTATAGATCTAGATGTAACTAACTGCTGGCAAAAGCTGAAACTTTTACATTTAATGAAGCTGAGGATCTAAGAGGAAGTAGCAACTATTGAACTTGTTATGGACAAACCCAGAGTCTGATTAAGTCCATGGAGCATTCACTCAAAAAAAGCAGCCCATTGTGGTCTGCATGTCAACTCTCCTTCAGTGTTAAAGAAATCACAAAGTTCTCTGTGGTCTGTGGACACAAAAAAAGGCATCTGTTCTGCATGCCAGGACAAAAGACCATGCTTCCAGTGAAGCCTGTAAGCTCCATTGGGAATGAACTCTCATGGGACTGAGTACCTCAGCTGGATACTCACCTCAGAGAAACATAGCTCAAAACAAGACATTTGGCCTTTGCAATGCAATCACATCGATACTATCATTAACACAGCATAGCCTGCTTTAGGAGCCTTCCAGAATGGGAGGCGTAACCTAGAAGCTCCAAAGTGATGGTTGATGTTTGAGAGCCCCTCTGCCAAAGGAGTCATGTGTTTTTCCCCTCAAATTTGTGAAATAGCTTTCATGCTACAATAAGTGTTATTTTAAGCAGCTGTATGGCAAGTCTGACAATGCACACAAATAATGCAGGGGAAGACATAAGCCTGTATTCTTTAGGCTCTTTTTCCCTAAAAAATGTATCATTAGCATCCCACTCTGGGATTTTTGGGGGGTATATTTCAGAGGGTGGGGTTGGTATATTTTGGGAGGTTCTTCTGAACTGGATCTGGACATGTTGAATTCAGACCCCCTAAGCTTGTGCAGTTTGCGGGCCACCTCACAGCTCTATGATGTTTTTGTGCTTTGCAGTCATTTTCTGCTGCTCCACTGCCAAGCTTTGCAATTAACTGGAATGTACAAACATTTCTTCTGGGTTTGACAGGAGCAGACCTGTCTGTATGCTGAAGGTCACATGAGAAGTTTCGGCAGGGTGCACTGTCTAAAGTGACAGCCTTCTGACATCCCCCTTGCAACCCAGTGTGCTCATTCTAGATGTTTTTTTACCATAGTTTGGCTGCTCTCGGTGTTTGTTTTGGAGCTGTAAACTATCCCCAAAAGGAGAGCGGTGTTTTTACTGCCCAGTGGGAGGCTGAGCCTGTGAATCAGATCTGATCTGACTCACCACTGTAGGAGAGAAAACAAGCACATCCTGAGGCTCAATCCAAGTGTGGAGTCCTTACCTAAACCCCCAGCCCCAAGAAACTCCAAGAGCTGGAGTTTGGGAATCCTTGAGACTCTGACGAGTTATCCAGAGATTTCCTCCCATGCAGTCAGAGTTTCAGTGAGGAGGCTTCCTATAGCAATAGGGGAAGAAAAGGATTACTGGGATTTTTGCATAATTACATGAATTTTGAAGTAGGGAGCTTTGTAAGCAGAGTGTTGTTCTGGTTTATTGTGTTTAAAGTACAGTTTATAATCCTTTCTAATTTTCCTAATGCATGAAAGCATATATTGGATGAATGTATGGTGTATGCTGACTGATCTTACAGATCATTTAAAAGGTAAGATACTATGAATTAGTCTCATCTAAGTTATATCTATGTAAGGGCAGAATAACTCCAGTGGAAGACATTGATACTAATTCATAGCAAAGGAGCTCCTTGGGTTGTGTTTCTTGGCTGTCAGGCGCTCACAGTGGGGGCTACGTTCGAAAATCTCAGCCTTAACCTCTGTGCATGTCTGCCCTTTGTACGAATGGCCTGAGAATAATTTCTCTGTCTTTGTTAAAGCAGCTTTACACCTACATATGAAAGTCACTATAAATCATTAAGTATATTGTTACTGTGGAGCACAGATAATGTTGACTTTGAAAGCAAAGCCTATTCATTTTTCACCATTCAGAAAGATAACATTGAGAGACAACTAAAATAGGGCTTAATTGAAGGTAACTTGAAAGCTGTGAAGGGGGCACCAAGGGAAGTGCTACACTTTCCCCTCTGTTATGGACAAAATTGAATGAAGGGAGCAGCAAGATTAGCAAGAAGTCATATTTTAATGCTCACCTGAAAACAAAGTCTCTGGTCAGCAGGATGAATAAAATGCCAGGTTCATTAAAAAAATAAGAGTTCCCAATCATAAAAATTAAAAAGAAATAAAGCCTCTGTTTTTATTGCAATATTTAGTCTACTGCTCTTCTGAACATGGAAGCTCAGAAGTTAGTACTAGCAGACAAACTCCCCACCTATAATTAAAAGGGTGTGTTGATTCCAAGAAATGAAAAAGTGTAATATTGTATAATATTGCACAGGGGCTATTTTATCTTTCTAAAAGACATACTGTATAGCACCAAACTAGCTTTGCTAGTTCCTCTGATGGATACAAAGTGCAAAGTGGTATCCATATGGCCTTATGGAAGTATAATATCACATTCTTCTGGCTTATACAAGTTTAATGGCACTGAATTAGCATGGGCTGCCCTTTGGTGCTAATTCTTTCTGCACTCAGGGGGTTAAAGGAGTTTCATACTATCCAGATGTTCAGTGGCTCCGGCAAATGAAAGATTAGCAATTTTTGCAACTGCTGCTCTTTCTTCTGCTTCCTTTTTAAAGCTGATATTTTCCTTAAGAACTTGCTTAGTATCTGAGTCAGAGGAATCTCTTCCCTGAGGTAGATCAATCAGTAGGCTGCACAAGAAAAGGAACAAAATGTAAGGGAGGCAGGCCTGAGTTGTATTAATTTGTTTACAGGAATTGCCTTCCAGGGACCAATATATTTGTCCTAAGGTTTCATTTTACTCTGTGAAATAGGAATCAAACACAGCATTATTTCAAGGTATAAAAATAATAATAAAAAGGAGACCAAATTTCTTTTAAAAACCCTGTCTTTTTTCATGCTAGTGAATGTATTCCTTTTAATTTTTCAGATTAGACTATAAGTAAGTGATTCAGGTATCAAAAATACTCCTACCTGCCACCAACATGGCTTTGTGGAGAGAAATAGAAAAAGTAACCAGAATGAATTCAAATAAATTAATGCCAGCTTAATATCTACTAAACCTATCTTTTGTATACATAGTTTTACTTGGATTCCCGCTGATGCAAGAGCTGTTCAAGCATGGAATAAGTAGAGTTTCAACAAGACAAAACCTTCTGCCTCAGCTGGCATTTAACAACCTGTTTTCTTGCTACAGCTCAGCCAGAATTTTTCTAACTTTCACAGAATTGCTAGATTTCACATCTTGCTCTAATATGCACTTTTTCAGTGCTCTGGTTATAATACAGAAAGCAATGAATTGTCTGAAGCAGAAAGCAATGTTGGATGTGTGTTACTAGTAGCATGACTGTGCTTCGTGAAACTTCTCTAATCAAGACACACACCAGGCTGCTCTTGCCATTCTTCCTCTGCCTTTCATGGAGTCCAGAAAGGTATTGTGCCTCAGAACAAGCTGCTTTTTATGTAGTTCCACCAGCTTCCATGGGAAAACTAGTTGGAGATACTAGCACCTTGTATTAGTAAAGCAAATTTGGAGACATGCTGGTAATCAGTTATTTGAAGGAAGTACTGGATTAACCTTATGACTACTTGATTTAATTGCTTATTAAATTTAATGAGCACTGATATTTGAAATTTATTCTTAGGTGCTTGAGGGCACTGCCAGCCTGGCTGTCTACATCCAGCCTCCCCAGGGCTTCCCCTGCCCATTGCTCCAAAACAGTGTGGGTCCTAGACCTTTGTCTACAAGGGGCACAGAACAGTTTGGGAGCATTGAATGGGGTAAAAGAGAAGAGGCACTTTGAGGAAAAGGGTTCTTCCACAGCAGAGGGCTCAGTTATGAACTTCCAAGGATTTCAGCATGGCCAGCCAGAGATGCACCTTGCAGCCTGAGGCATACAGCTAGGTTGTAAATGGTTCAGATCTATAGCATGTACCTCGTGCAGGGTGGGTCATGGCACACATGGACCAATAGGCCATACGTGCACTCACCCAGTATTGCTCCTGAAGTGGAATTTATTGGCAAGGAGGCAGTTGTACCCTGGAGACTCAAGGCCATAGTGAAAAGGAACTGCAGAACAGGGCAAATAGATGAAATGCCAGTCTTTTTTCAGAAAATCTCCAAACTATACCAAACTTCATGAAATATGAGGTTTTTCTCCTTTGCCTATATGTTTACAGAGGCAGAAACCACCCCATTGTTTTACACAACAGAATAAACGATCTTGAAACCTGGGAATGGGGGGAAAGAGAGGAAGAGAGAGAGAAAGCAGGGGGAGGGAGGAATAGAGGGAAATCAAAACTAAAACCCAAGGATCTTCCATCAGTTTCACCAATGTGAGGATGTCAAGGGGTGGAAGAGTTGATTTTCTAGGACTTCTCCTTAATTCTTGTTCCCTCCTAAACACCTTTAACATATTAGTGGCCAGCTATGCTTATATATTTTGAAGAGATCCATAGAACATTTTTGTGATGTGATATGTTTAGCAACAACTTTTATCACAGGCCAGATTTATAATCAGGCATGGTTCTGTTGCATACACTGGTCCCTTATAAGAAAATGTTTGATTTTGTCTAGAAGGTATTACATCCCAAATCAAACAGAAGCAAAATCTCAGAAAGAAGAGGGCTAAACCGTTGCATGTTACTTTCTCTAGCATGTGAGATCCTGAAAGCTGCTTTTGTAATCCTAGGACTTTGGGAAGGTGGAGGGAGCTCCAGTGGCTGGTTAAAAGACTCTTGTTTCTTACCATTCCAGCAGAAGCAGCAGTTTGTGGATCAGCTGGAAAGAGTTACAGCAAAAGGGGCAAAGATCAGATCAAAAATTCCCACTCTTGAAACTAATAGCATTACCTCTGTGTTAGTAAGGCCTACAAACTCAATCAGAGCATACCAAGTGGGAGAGTACAACACCTGGCACCACAACTTAATTGGGGAATTTTGCACTACAGTGATGAGAGGCAGGTATTTGGAGGGTGCTGAATCAGCAATGATGACAAACTCACCACAGAGATTTCGCTGATCTATCAGATCAAGGCTGGTGTTGCCCAAGCAGCTAGCTCAAATTGAAGGCCTTGTGGTATTTTCCCATCAGGGTGAAAAAATCATGACAATCTACTACTTTGGATTTAGTTCCTTTTGTTTTACAGAAATGCATGAAGTCTTGCTTCCCAGAGCATGGGCAAAGAACCAGACTCAGGAGTCTGTTTCATTTTTTAAGGTTCCTGGCTTGTTTTAGTCAGTATTCAGTTCCCAGACTCTCCAGGTAGCTGTTTTGTTTCAGGGCCACATTAATAGTGCTCTTGCATCTCTTTTGTTTTACCTCATTGACTCTTCCCTCAGTTGCTCTGGTCCTTCTGTTGTTTCTCAGAGACACTGAATTACAGCCCAGTGTATCAGCCCACAGTGTGCACTAGCAGCCACCTGGGACATCGATTGGTTTGTAGCTAATGTGTCTTCATGCAAATTTTGCTTATTTTTTGTTTTCGTGAATGGCTTTTGTCTATCATCTTCCTGATATCATAAAAGGACATTTCTGGCTTTCTACAGCTTTCTGAAAAGAAGGTGGAAGACTAGACCCATCAATTGAAATTTAATCCATCCTGTGAGAGTAGTCTAAAACTCTGCATGTTCAACAAATCATCTGTTTCTGCCAGCTGTCCAATGAAACAGGTCTCTTACCCAAGTAGGAAACATGTACTTGAATCTCAAGCCAGTGTCAAAGGATGACTTCATAGGCACCACTATTTGTGGGCTCCAAATGTAAATCAAATATTTGCAAGGGCAAATGTTCTCTCTGAAAGACCAGATACAACATGAGCTCTATGTCATATAAAAAGCCTGTGCAATAAAGGAGCATCTTGGGACAATCAAATTCTACAAAGAAGCTGTAGTCACTAGAAAATATTACAGCTTCACCTCTTCCCCACTCCTTCTTTTCTCTTTACAATGGGAAACCATTTTCTCCCTCTGACATTATACCATTTATATTTCCCTTCTGCCACTCAGCTCAGCCATAATTCCACAGCACACTGTGTTCTGTGTGTCTAGCTGGCTTTCTTGAGTCTTCTTGGCCTTGGATCACGCTGTCCAAGGCATCAAACAACACTGGTGGACACCTCAGGGCAGGAACAGTATCTCTGCCACATCACAGGAGTTACTGTAATCTAGGCAATAAAAATGAGAGTACCAGTAAGAAAAGTCACCTTGGTTGTCCAGCTTCTTCTCTCCTTGAATTCCAGTGGCTCATTGGCATTTGAAATAATGTAGCACAGAAAGCTGGTCTCTGAGGCACTGAGTTTCTTCTACTGGGCTCTAGCCAGCTGCTCTCTTTCCCTGCTTTCTCTCCTCATTGACAATTTATTGGCTGCCCTACACCTATTTTTTTTTTTCCTCTTAAATTTTCTTTTTTTGGGGCAAGCCTTATGCTTGACTCACCTGGCAGTATATTTCCTCTGTACTTGAGCAAGCATATGTCAACTGCAAGGAAAAAAAAGAGCCATCCCTCACTGAACCTGTCACGGTGCCATGGCTGTGCCTGTTAACATCAAAATACTGCGTGTGCTTGGGAAATGAAACCATTCTTCCATTTCAGTGCTACCTCCTGCTTGTACCTTTATACTTGGGTTTATCTGAATCATCTCAGAAGACTTTGGAGGATGGTCTCAAACATCCCTGCCTCCCACCTCACTGATGGCCTCTCTTTGTGCTAGGCTCTGAGCTCAGTTTCCCTATTCTTCCTTCAAGTTGCTATGCCCATCAGCTCCCACAGGTGCTGCTCAGCTTCAGAAAGCATGTTTTAAATCACTTTACATTCAAATTAGTTAAGGGCCATAATGTTTGGATTATGACTAAAGGGTAAGTCTGTTGTAACTCTTTTCTCTCCTTTGAAATTTAACATCTAGATTAAGGAAGAATGGATTTTTTCTCTCTCCAGCGCTACCTTCATCCTTTCTCCCAGCAGGTCCCCATGTCTAGCTCCATTCGGAATAAACAGTCTGTCCGGGCTTGGGACGAATCAGGACTGGCCACAGGATGTCACTATTACTCCATAAACATATGGGGAGTGAGGTGTTTGTTTACATAAGGGCAGGGTTTGAGCTTTAATTGTCTACAACTCATATTTTGCCACCGTACTTCAGGAGCCACTCCTGATGCTCCTCAACAGAGCCACAATCCCGTGTAGAATTTGGACATGTATGTTAAGATACAACTTGTGTGTGTGCAAACATGCACAGACACTAGCTTCAATTTGCCAAGTTTACCCAGCCCTCAAATTTCACCTTGGACATGGGATTCAAATGATCAAAGTCAGCCAAGGATTTCTTTGTTTGGAGGCAAAATCACATTAAGCCTGTATCAAATGATTCCCTGTAAAACCTTAAATCAGCCCAGGTCCCCTCCAACTCAGTCTAGGCTTGTAAAACTTATGGTTAAATTCAGTTTCAAGTTCATAACAAAAGCCAAAGGCAAGTTTCAGGTTAATTTTTGGATTTTGTTCTGAACATTTGCCTAGCTCTGCTTGACAAAAGGTCACACAGACTAGATGGGGGAAAGATCTTTAAAAATGTTTTCATTCTCCAAAACAGAGATGCATATGACTGTCACCTGGTGCAAACCTGGGGTGAAAAATCAAATGCAGCAGCAGATAGAAATGACCATTCAGGAGAAGTAAATCTTCATAAGTGCAGACAGAAACTAGGCTAAGTAAAAGGATCAAAAAGAAAAACTTCTTCATCCTGGGAAGTGACTATCAACATATCAACATAAAGACTCTAGCTCTCCTCTTCCTCTTGCCTCTTCCTCATTTCTGAAGAAGCATGAGCTGCTGTGCCTCAGCTCTAATGTCTTGGGGAATCTTCAGGTCCCTTCTGTGCCAGTAAATTTTACTATTCACATATTGCTCACAAAAACATCCCAATTCACCAAAATGTGTCCTCTGGTTATATATTATCCTTGATTTGCTGAATTGTAAGAACTTATCTGTGTTTACACCTTACTATATTGAATTTAAGGGGGTTTGTGGTTATTGGTACAAGCCTTATTTTTCTGGAAAACTAGATTCAGAAATCTTAGCAATGCTTGGCAGCAGTGTAAAACCCCACACATATGTAAAAATAGTATTATGTTCTTAATTGGTGCTTGGTTTTGCAAAACTTGGGTGATGGACTGAGGCTTCTCCTACAACTTGGGAACCTTTCTGGTAGCACTAGGTATAATTTTTACCCTTTGGATAATGAGGTAACTAAAACACAAGAGTTAATCATATCCTATTCCTCTATAAATCAGGAATGTTTTCCTCAGTATTGATTCAGGAATGACCAGTGCTGGTGCTGGGATAGGTAACAAGCAGCAGGTGACTCATGTGGAAAAGAAACTTCTACAGAAGATCAATTCAGGCAGATCAATCTAAAAATATCCTACCTGAGAAGACTTTATGAAAGTTAGGAATGTTATATCGGGAAGCTAATTTCACTGGCATGACCTTTGTAGGCTAAGATCACTTGCACAAAGGCTATTAGAAAACTCTAGAAAAATAATGAGGTGATTGGTGACAGCCAACATGGCTTTGCTAAGGGCAAATCATGCCTGACTAATTTGGTGGCCTTCTATGACAGAGTTACAGCTCTGGTAGAAATGGGAAGAGCAACTGATGTCGTTTACCTGGACTTGTGCAGGGCATCTGACACCGTCCCACATGATATCCTTNTGGGATTGTTCAGCCTAGAGAAGAGAAGACTCTGGGGAGACCTTATAGCTGCCTTTCAATACATGAAGGGAGCCTACAAGAAGGCTGGTGAGTGACTCTTCACAAGAGTGTCTAATGAGAGGACAAGGGGAAATGGTTTTAAACTGAAGGAGAGTAGGTTTAGGCAAGATCTTAGGAAAAAGTTCTTCAGTACAAAGGTGGCGAGACTCTGGAAAGGATTGCCCAGAGAGGTTGTGGATGTCCCCTCCCTGGAGGTGTTCAAGGCCAGGCTGGATGAGGCCTTGAGCAACCTGGTCTAGTTGAGAGGCATCCCTGCCCATGGCATAGTTGGACTAGATGATCTCTAGGGTCCCTTCCAAACTAAGCCATTCTGTGATTCTGTGACTTCTTTGTTTTCTGTGGAACAGAAATAGAAAAATCTGCAAAAGTGGAGAGTTTCTACCTTATCACAGTTGAAGAGTTTCCACAACTCCTATTCTGTGTTTGTCTTTTTCTGTAGTCTCAATGCCCCGTCACAATGTCCCTTGGATTTTAACAATAAACTTCAGACCTTGGCATTTGCTACATCTCACTGTTTAACTTGAAAGAGTCTTAATTTGTACTTTGCCTGTTTACATAATGCTTTTTGTGCTGTCTCCTACCACCAACAGATAGAAGGAAACATCATGCAGCTAAAAGACTTCCCTTCCAAGCTGGCTGCCTGGGCTAGTTTCTGTTACGCTGAAACAGCAGAAGTGGCATAGCATGCCCAAAGAGCTGGATGAAAAAGTACCTGGTAAGTACCTATACTGAACTGTGTGCTCCCATGGCTGTATTGCTAACTGTTGTGGTCTAAGGTTTGGGCAAGGGGAGGGACAAGTGGAGCAGCTATTCCACTCCTCTTCTTGCCACACTCTATAAAAGGACACAGGAAGTTCTTCTCTCCCCTTCCACACTGGGATTGCTGCTGAGACTGCACCCCTGGCTACAACTCCACGTGGCTCGGGAGGAATCCAGCAACATCCGAGGATCGGTGTTGTATATATTTGTATATATATCTTCCCTTGATGCCTTTGTATATTCCCCTTCCTTTAATATCCCTTTTGTTGTTCCCTGTTAAAAAGTTGTAATCTTGATTTCCAACTTTGTGTGAGGCCTTCCTTCCTCTCCTGGGAGGGAAGAGGGAGGGGAAAGAGGGGTGAAACAAATTCTGTTCCATGGGGGATCACCCTGAGCCTTAAACAGAGACACTAACACCACTGGAGACAGCTGGTGTAAAGCTATCTGGAATATATCTCATGATCTGGCTTGTCATGTCCTCAGACTACCTCTTCTTTGCTGCAGGCAGGCAGGCAGTCATCTACTACAGATCCATACAAACAGCAGTTTCTGTCCATCCTGCCTCCATACCAGTTCAGTGCTGAGAGGATAGGCTCTAGCCACCACAGCACCCTTCCCAACACTCTATTCAGCTCATGGCATATCCCTGCAGGGAGGCATGTTCTCATCCCACAGCACACACCCTTTATTCTCTATGCAGATATGGAAGGTCAAGGTCAAGTAGGTCAGCAGACAGCACAAAGAATTTTGGCACACAGACCAGTTCATAATTCCATTGTTTAAGAAACTGATTTTTAGACATACCTGTGGCTCAGTTAATAAGTTTGATCTATGTCATAGAATCATAGAATCATTAAGGTTGGAAAAGACCTCTAAGATCATCAAGTTCAACATTCAAGCTAGCACTACCATTACCATGAGACCATGCTCAGTAGTGCCATATCTACACATTTTTTTAACACCTCCAGGGATGGTGACTCCACTACTTCTCTGGGCAGCCTGTTCCAGTGCTTAAGCACTCTTTCAGTAAAGAAGTTTTTCCTAATATCGAATCTAAACCTCCCCTGTTGCAACTTGAGGCCATTTCCTCTCATCCTATTGCTAGTTACTTGGGAGAAGAGAGCAACACCCACCTCACTACAACCTTCTTTCAGGTAGTTGTAGAGAGCAACAAGGTCTCCCCTCAGCCTTCTCTTCTCTAGACTAAACAGTTCCAGTTTCCTCAGCCGCCCCTCATAAGACATGTTCTCCAGACCCCTCACTAACTTGGTTGTCCTTCCCTGGACCTGCTCCAGCACCTCAATGTCCTTCTTGTACTGTGGTGCACAAAACTGAACACAGTACTCAAGCTGCGGCCTCACCAGAGTCAAGTACAGAGGCAAAAATCACTTCCCTACTTCTGCTGGATTCACTATTTTTGATACAGGCCAGGATGCTGTTGGTCTTCTTGGCCACCTGGGACCATGGTTGGCTCATGTTCAGCCAGCTGGCCACCAGCACCTCCAGATCTTTTTCTGCCAGGCAGCTCTCCAGCCACTCTTCCCTGGGCATGCAGCGTTGCATGGGGTTGTTATGACCCAAGTGCAGGACCTGGTACATGGCTTGTTAAACCTCATACAGTTATGCTTGGTCCACTGATCCAGCCTATCCAGATCCCTCTGCAGGGCCTTCCTACCCTCAAGTAGATCAACACTCCTGTGTAATTTGATGTCATCTGCAAACTTTGTGAGGGTGCACTCGATCCCCACATTCAGATCATGAATATTAAATAAGACTTGCCCCAAAACTGAGCCCTGGGGAACGTAACTGAGCCCTGGAGAACACAACTGAGCCCTGAGGGACACTCATTGTCATTAGACAATGACAACTCTGAAGCCACTATCACAAGGAGTTACATCATTGTATCAGAACAGAACATCACCAGTATAATTCACAAGCCTGATAGGCCAGGCCACTCTATTTTTGGTTAATCTCTCATTCTATTACATAAGTACTTTCTGTAATAAGAATTTTCATCTAAGGAACCTGGTCTCCAGCTCTTTATCCACAAGTTTTGCGTTTAATACCATGTCCTTTATAGCTGAGCAACAAAGATTTGTGGATGCATTCAGCAACTCCCTTTCTGTCTGTACAGCTGCACTGATGGTTCCACCAATTTAGATTAGACTCAGGAATCATAATTTGCATGGCTTACACTTGTTATTCTTACTCATATCATACAAAGAGTGTAGTGTACATAGAGGTACATCAGTATTTCAAGATGCTTCTGAGGCCTTATTTCTTCAGAGGTAAGTGTGGTAGTTCAGGCTAGAAATCACTGCACTGAAGATAGTTTGGTATAGCAGAGATATAAACAAAATTGGAGTTATACTCCTTCCCTAGCAGTTGCTGAGTCTTAACCACTACATTGAGTTTATTATATTGTGGCTTTAGACATGCGCCATGATATTTGAGTTAAATGTCTTATTTCTATTTTGTCTATCTTAGACCTCTCTCTGTTATACTTCAATTTTGCACCTTAAAATTGCCTTACAGATACTAATGTATGGCTGTATGCTTGTATCCTGATACTAGAAGCACCTGTCAAATACGGTATTATCTGCCTTGTCTCTTTTAGCTTTGGTACAAGCAGACCTTCTTTGAGGTATCAGAAGAAAGCACAGCAAGATTTTTAAAAATCAGTCCGAATACATATGTGGTCAGAATGCTTTCAGGTGATACTTCAGCACTTAAGAGTTTGATTGATTTTCTTTGGTTTAGCCATTCAAGTCATAAAACAACTTAAATACAAATGTAATAATGTTGCGATGTATCCACTAGATGGTAGCCTATCCTTATGCTTTCGACTTACTAATTATATCAAAACATTTTATATAATGCCAAACGTTCCATCTTGAGCTCATTGTGTGTATTACTACTGTCAGGGAGATACTTGCCCAGTGGATCCCAGCATATGAGCAGGGAAATGCAACTCATAAAATTTCTTCCCTGTCAGAAATGCATTTGTCCACTGTCCCAGTTTGGATCTGGTAGAGGTTTTAGTGATCCTTAGGAAGTATCCAAGCAGTGTAATCTACATAGTCCTGACATCTGCAGTTACATTCTGTCATTATTTCAAATTCAGAACAGTCATATACATTGGTAAACACGGTGTTTTTTCTGCTTACACTAGTACCAAAAATTATGATATTTTTCATTTAAAACAGCTTTACTAGAGCATGATTAGCCTTTTACTAAAGGACAGATTCTGTACAGAAAGTCTAAGAGGTTTTTTTGCATAACATTTTTGAAAGAGACAATCAATAGTGGGTCAATGTATAAGTCTTCCTCTGAGCTTCCCTGAAAAAGATCAGAATAGTCATGAATTTTGTGCCTTGTAAGCAAAATGCACTTCTTTGATCCATTTTTCCCAATACAATAAGAAAAGAGAGACAGAAAGGGAGAGAAATACATTATTAAGAAGTATCATCCCTCTTCACAATGGTACCTATGTACCAACAAAGAGAAATACAATTGCCAAGGACTTTAAAGCAGAATTGAAAACAATAAAGATTACAATGTTTTGTGCTGTGTGTGGCATACATTGGTTGAAATAAAAGTATGCCACACAGCAAATCTTCTGCTGTGCATGCCTCTAATCTCTGTCCTCATAGTGCTGCCAGGTAGGAGGTCATAGAAAGCAGCAGGTGTTTGACAGACCTTTTGCTTTAATGACGTTACATCAACATGCCACAAAATGTCACAGCTACCTCTAATTAGCTGCGTAAACATTTCCTACTCATATATATAAAAATAAATATCTTCCCAGCAATTCAACTCCAAGATTGTTTCACCAGCCCCTGTGAGGTACTGCAAATATGTCTGAAGATCAAGGCTCTCCAAGGAAGTTGACAGGTCTCAGATATTGAAGTTGAAGGTATTCAGGTAAAAGCTACAGACAGAAGACATCTCAGAGTGCCAGCATGAGCCCTGACTCCTGTCCAATGCAGGGAGGTGACCATCAGCCATTACAGTATGGCACAGATTGAAGGCTATTCTTAGCCTTGAAAGCACACCAACTAGACAAGGATATTTCTAGAGCTGTTGTGTCATGAATTTCTCTCCTAAAACTTTTTTTAAAAAATAATAAAAATTAACAGAAGCCTAATTGGCAGGATTCCTATGTGCAGATCTGGAAGTACATTTACACCCTAAATTGTTTTACTCAGCAACTGAAAATGCTTCCCTAGTTTCTGCATCTCATTTGTATGATACACGGCAGTTAATAGAACACTTAGGAGAGTTATTAAAAATGCTCATTCCATACTATCTTTGCCATTTTTATATTATACCAAGGGGAGTGAAGCTCACTAATGTAATACTAAAGCCTTTCAGAGTTCTGATGACTGTACTTTTCTTGCTTGGTTCATGTACCATGAGTTCATATAATGTTGTTTGAATGAAAAGAAGATAAATATAATAAAGGTCTCCTCTGACTTAAACTTGTGCTTAGTCATTCAGTCAAGACCAAGAAGGAAGTTGACCAGAAGTGCATGGCGTGTCCTATATTCATCTATAGGAAAACAACTATGGCTAAATATTACAGAATCATGATAAGGTATTTGTGCACTACCTACTGTAGTGGGTTGACCTTGGCTGGCTGACAAGTGTCCACCCAGCTGCTCTCTCAGTTCAGAACAAGGGAAGAAATTAGGATGAAAAGCTCATGGGTTGAGAGTAAGAACAGGGAGATTGCTCTACAATTACTGTTAAAGGCAAAACAGACTCAACTTGGGGAAGGCTAATTTCATTTATTACCAATTAATATCAGAGTAGGATAGTGAGAAATAAAAAAACCCAAAACTAAAACCACCTTCTTCCCCTCCTTCTTCCCAGGTTCAACTTCACATCTTCACATCTTTTCTCTTCTACATCCTTCTATCCTCCAAGCTGTGCAAGGGAATGGGGAATGGTGGTTGCAATCAGTTCATAACACTTCATTTCTTCCACTCCTTCCTCATGCTCCTTCTCTGCTTCAGATTGAGGTCCCTTTCACAGGATACAGTCTGTCATTAACTGCTCCAACATAGCTCCTTCCCACAGGCTGCAGTTCTTCAAGAACTGCTCCAGCATGGGTTCTTTCCAGGGGGTAGAGGCCTTCAGAAACAGACTACTCCAGTGGGGGTTCACCATGGGCTGCAGTCCTTGCCCAACAACCTGTTCCTGTGTGGACTTCTCTGTGTGGGCCACAGCTCCTTCCAGGAGCCTGCTCCTTGGGCTTTCCATTGGCTGCAGCCTCTTTCCGAGTATGTCTGCTTGCTCCAGGATGGAGTCCTCCATGGGCTGCAGGGTAGATATCTGTCCCAGTCTGGTCCTCCATGGGCTGCAGGGAGACATCTTGTTTTGTCATGGTCTACTGCACGGGCTGCAGGAGAATCTCTGCTCCAGCACCCAGACCACCTCCTCCCCCTCCTCCCTCACAAAGCCTTGGTGTCTGCAGAGTTGTTCCTTTCACATTTTTTTCACACCTCATTCTCACAGCTGCTGTGCAGCATTTTTCACCCTTTCTTCAATACATTATTATGGAGGAGCCACCATTGCTGACAGGCTCAGCTTTGAGCAGCAGCAGGTCTATCTTGGAGCCAATTGGAACTGTCTCTGTCCAACACGGAGGTAACTCCTGGTCTTTNTCACAATGGTACCTATGTACCAACAAAGAGAAATACAATTGCCAAGGACTTTAAAGCAGAATTGAAAACAATAAAGATTACAATGTTTTGTGCTGTGTGTGGCATACATTGGTTGAAATAAAAGTATGCCACACAGCAAATCTTCTGCTGTGCATGCCTCTAATCTCTGTCCTCATAGTGCTGCCAGGTAGGAGGTCATAGAAAGCAGCAGGTGTTTGACAGACCTTTTGCTTTAATGACGTTACATCAACATGCCACAAAATGTCACAGCTACCTCTAATTAGCTGCGTAAACATTTCCTACTCATATATATAAAAATAAATATCTTCCCAGCAATTCAACTCCAAGATTGTTTCACCAGCCCCTGTGAGGTACTGCAAATATGTCTGAAGATCAAGGCTCTCCAAGGAAGTTGACAGGTCTCAGATATTGAAGTTGAAGGTATTCAGGTAAAAGCTACAGACAGAAGACATCTCAGAGTGCCAGCATGAGCCCTGACTCCTGTCCAATGCAGGGAGGTGACCATCAGCCATTACAGTATGGCACAGATTGAAGGCTATTCTTAGCCTTGAAAGCACACCAACTAGACAAGGATATTTCTAGAGCTGTTGTGTCATGAATTTCTCTCCTAAAACTTTTTTTAAAAAATAATAAAAATTAACAGAAGCCTAATTGGCAGGATTCCTATGTGCAGATCTGGAAGTACATTTACACCCTAAATTGTTTTACTCAGCAACTGAAAATGCTTCCCTAGTTTCTGCATCTCATTTGTATGATACACGGCAGTTAATAGAACACTTAGGAGAGTTATTAAAAATGCTCATTCCATACTATCTTTGCCATTTTTATATTATACCAAGGGGAGTGAAGCTCACTAATGTAATACTAAAGCCTTTCAGAGTTCTGATGACTGTACTTTTCTTGCTTGGTTCATGTACCATGAGTTCATATAATGTTGTTTGAATGAAAAGAAGATAAATATAATAAAGGTCTCCTCTGACTTAAACTTGTGCTTAGTCATTCAGTCAAGACCAAGAAGGAAGTTGACCAGAAGTGCATGGCGTGTCCTATATTCATCTATAGGAAAACAACTATGGCTAAATATTACAGAATCATGATAAGGTATTTGTGCACTACCTACTGTAGTGGGTTGACCTTGGCTGGCTGACAAGTGTCCACCCAGCTGCTCTCTCAGTTCAGAACAAGGGAAGAAATTAGGATGAAAAGCTCATGGGTTGAGAGTAAGAACAGGGAGATTGCTCTACAATTACTGTTAAAGGCAAAACAGACTCAACTTGGGGAAGGCTAATTTCATTTATTACCAATTAATATCAGAGTAGGATAGTGAGAAATAAAAAAACCCAAAACTAAAACCACCTTCTTCCCCTCCTTCTTCCCAGGTTCAACTTCACATCTTCACATCTTTTCTCTTCTACATCCTTCTATCCTCCAAGCTGTGCAAGGGAATGGGGAATGGTGGTTGCAATCAGTTCATAACACTTCATTTCTTCCACTCCTTCCTCATGCTCCTTCTCTGCTTCAGATTGAGGTCCCTTTCACAGGATACAGTCTGTCATTAACTGCTCCAACATAGCTCCTTCCCACAGGCTGCAGTTCTTCAAGAACTGCTCCAGCATGGGTTCTTTCCAGGGGGTAGAGGCCTTCAGAAACAGACTACTCCAGTGGGGGTTCACCATGGGCTGCAGTCCTTGCCCAACAACCTGTTCCTGTGTGGACTTCTCTGTGTGGGCCACAGCTCCTTCCAGGAGCCTGCTCCTTGGGCTTTCCATTGGCTGCAGCCTCTTTCAGAGTATGTCTGCTTGCTCCAGGATGGAGTCCTCCATGGGCTGCAGGGTAGATATCTGTCCCAGTCTGGTCCTCCATGGGCTGCAGGGAGACATCTTGTTTTGTCATGGTCTACTGCACGGGCTGCAGGAGAATCTCTGCTCCAGCACCCAGACCACCTCCTCCCCCTCCTCCCTCACAAAGCCTTGGTGTCTGCAGAGTTGTTCCTTTCACATTTTTTTCACACCTCATTCTCACAGCTGCTGTGCAGCATTTTTCACCCTTTCTTCAATACATTATTATGGAGGAGCCACCATTGCTGACAGGCTCAGCTTTGAGCAGCAGCAGGTCTATCTTGGAGCCAATTGGAACTGTCTCTGTCCAACACGGAGGTAACTCCTGGTCTTTGCTCACAGAAGCCAACACTGCAGCACCCCTGCTATCAAAACTTGCCACATAAACCAAATACATTCACATTTTCATCACATCAAATAAAACTCCACATCTTTCTACATCTAGGGTAATTATAGAGTTGCTTGCCCTGTTGGACTAAAAAGAATCCCTACTTGTTCTTTTTCTCTGCCTGACGCATACATTACAGGTCTTATTGCTACTTCTTGATAATTCACAATCTGAAGGACTATCTCCTTCATTTCTTATATCCCCTACCAGAGATATCAAAATCCTAGAAAAGAATAAAAATGGAGAAATGCAAAATGTTGGTAAATTTTAAATGCTAATATCTGACAGAAGAAAATGGAGGATTGTATAGTGTGATGTCAGGCGATTTGTACTGGCATATGAAGAATGCAGCTATGCTAATGTTTAAGTAGAAGTCCCCAAGCAGCACTGTTGATCATTTAATGAAAAGATCTGCTCAGAATTTAATTGTCTTTAAAAGAAAAATAGTTGAACACTATCCTGATTTTTAAAGAGAGGAAAAGAAAGTAGAGATTACACAGTACCACAATAAGCATCAATCATGCTTATGCTGCAGCTACAGAATTTGGTACACCCAGTTTTTGAAAGGATATGTCAGAGGCAGGAAACAAGATGAATAGGACCCTGATGTGGTTTCTGTATGAAAGGAACCAAAGAGAATGGGACAGTTTAGGAGATGAATAGGAACAGGCAAACTACTGTATCTAGAGTAATACGTTATAAAGAAGGAAAATGAAATGTTCATAGTTATAGAGTACACTGAATTATTCTGAAANTCTGCATCTCATTTGTATGATACACGGCAGTTAATAGAACACTTAGGAGAGTTATTAAAAATGCTCATTCCATACTATCTTTGCCATTTTTATATTATACCAAGGGGAGTGAAGCTCACTAATGTAATACTAAAGCCTTTCAGAGTTCTGATGACTGTACTTTTCTTGCTTGGTTCATGTACCATGAGTTCATATAATGTTGTTTGAATGAAAAGAAGATAAATATAATAAAGGTCTCCTCTGACTTAAACTTGTGCTTAGTCATTCAGTCAAGACCAAGAAGGAAGTTGACCAGAAGTGCATGGCGTGTCCTATATTCATCTATAGGAAAACAACTATGGCTAAATATTACAGAATCATGATAAGGTATTTGTGCACTACCTACTGTAGTGGGTTGACCTTGGCTGGCTGACAAGTGTCCACCCAGCTGCTCTCTCAGTTCAGAACAAGGGAAGAAATTAGGATGAAAAGCTCATGGGTTGAGAGTAAGAACAGGGAGATTGCTCTACAATTACTGTTAAAGGCAAAACAGACTCAACTTGGGGAAGGCTAATTTCATTTATTACCAATTAATATCAGAGTAGGATAGTGAGAAATAAAAAAACCCAAAACTAAAACCACCTTCTTCCCCTCCTTCTTCCCAGGTTCAACTTCACATCTTCACATCTTTTCTCTTCTACATCCTTCTATCCTCCAAGCTGTGCAAGGGAATGGGGAATGGTGGTTGCAATCAGTTCATAACACTTCATTTCTTCCACTCCTTCCTCATGCTCCTTCTCTGCTTCAGATTGAGGTCCCTTTCACAGGATACAGTCTGTCATTAACTGCTCCAACATAGCTCCTTCCCACAGGCTGCAGTTCTTCAAGAACTGCTCCAGCATGGGTTCTTTCCAGGGGGTAGAGGCCTTCAGAAACAGACTACTCCAGTGGGGGTTCACCATGGGCTGCAGTCCTTGCCCAACAACCTGTTCCTGTGTGGACTTCTCTGTGTGGGCCACAGCTCCTTCCAGGAGCCTGCTCCTTGGGCTTTCCATTGGCTGCAGCCTCTTTCAGAGTATGTCTGCTTGCTCCAGGATGGAGTCCTCCATGGGCTGCAGGGTAGATATCTGTCCCAGTCTGGTCCTCCATGGGCTGCAGGGAGACATCTTGTTTTGTCATGGTCTACTGCACGGGCTGCAGGAGAATCTCTGCTCCAGCACCCAGACCACCTCCTCCCCCTCCTCCCTCACAAAGCCTTGGTGTCTGCAGAGTTGTTCCTTTCACATTTTTTTCACACCTCATTCTCACAGCTGCTGTGCAGCATTTTTCACCCTTTCTTCAATACATTATTATGGAGGAGCCACCATTGCTGACAGGCTCAGCTTTGAGCAGCAGCAGGTCTATCTTGGAGCCAATTGGAACTGTCTCTGTCCAACACGGAGGTAACTCCTGGTCTTTGCTCACAGAAGCCAACACTGCAGCACCCCTGCTATCAAAACTTGCCACATAAACCAAATACATTCACATTTTCATCACATCAAATAAAACTCCACATCTTTCTACATCTAGGGTAATTATAGAGTTGCTTGCCCTGTTGGACTAAAAAGAATCCCTACTTGTTCTTTTTCTCTGCCTGACGCATACATTACAGGTCTTATTGCTACTTCTTGATAATTCACAATCTGAAGGACTATCTCCTTCATTTCTTATATCCCCTACCAGAGATATCAAAATCCTAGAAAAGAATAAAAATGGAGAAATGCAAAATGTTGGTAAATTTTAAATGCTAATATCTGACAGAAGAAAATGGAGGATTGTATAGTGTGATGTCAGGCGATTTGTACTGGCATATGAAGAATGCAGCTATGCTAATGTTTAAGTAGAAGTCCCCAAGCAGCACTGTTGATCATTTAATGAAAAGATCTGCTCAGAATTTAATTGTCTTTAAAAGAAAAATAGTTGAACACTATCCTGATTTTTAAAGAGAGGAAAAGAAAGTAGAGATTACACAGTACCACAATAAGCATCAATCATGCTTATGCTGCAGCTACAGAATTTGGTACACCCAGTTTTTGAAAGGATATGTCAGAGGCAGGAAACAAGATGAATAGGACCCTGATGTGGTTTCTGTATGAAAGGAACCAAAGAGAATGGGACAGTTTAGGAGATGAATAGGAACAGGCAAACTACTGTATCTAGAGTAATACGTTATAAAGAAGGAAAATGAAATGTTCATAGTTATAGAGTACACTGAATTATTCTGAAAAGCTGGTAAAAGGAAATACCTTCTACATACCCTCCAATTAGTCTTGTTATATAATAGCAATGAAAATCCCCAGTATGGTCCAAAAAAGGATGCTTCAGAGAGTCCAGCTACTGATCTGAATCTGAACTTTATAGCTAGAATGAACTTGAATGTATTTGTTAAAAAGTATTGACTTGTCAGAGAGAGAAAATATATGTTGAAGAAACAAGTGTACACAAATGACGTCTGTATTTCATGTTTATTTGCTTCTCTGCTCTATACATGAAGGCCATAGTTCACATTTAATATGACATCACTTATCAATGAAGTCTGAAAAGAGAATGACATTTCAAAAGAAAAGTGTGCGTTTGACAGCAGCAGTGGCTGCAGAGGCAGTTGTAAATGGTTAAGGACTTATTTGCCTAAAGAAGTCCCTTAGGAGCAGAAGCCATTCTTTAAATTTGTGTCTTATTTCATCCAAAAAAATGTCTGGTCAGTGAGGCCTAAATCCCAATGCTAATGCAAACCCTGATAAGTAGCAGACAGCACTGTGCAGCACAGTGTGGACAGCTGCACTCTTGTGCTCATTACATGCCGTTGATCACACCACTAGGAACTCTCCAGAAGAACCAGCATCAACAAAATTTTCCACCTGGTTAAAACAGAAGGCCAGTCCCCCTTCCTCATGTGACTTTCACCACAGTGCTGGTATGTCAGCAGGACTGCACAGGAACACCCTCCTACTGGAGTAAATTGCAAAAGATGGTCTGCAATCAATAATGGTTTGGATTAGTGATAGCTACAGTGGGACAAAAGCAAAACCCCACTGCAGACAAGCCCCAGCTGAGACCTATGAGTCATTTAAAGTGAGCCAGGATGTTTTATTAGTAAAGCAGGTCAATCAACATGTAATTGATTTTAATTAGCACTCTGTTAATCTCTTCACATGTAGCCAGCTGTTAGCTCCATCACCAACAGGTGAGTTTCATAAAAACAAATTATGCACAAAATACCTTCCTGCAGCATGAAAACTTGAAAGTAAATTATTTCTAAGCTAGTCCTTAGATGTAGAAACTTTCACCTGTTGTTCATCAGTATGAAGGGCAAATATTCCAGCATCACCAGCAGCTGGATTTTTAAGGTAGCTTTTGATCCTTGGGGTGCTAATGATCATTAAATAATGCCATATAAAATGAAACCACATTGTGCTGGATAATCTTTCTGCAACCAGACAGTTACATCCACATAACACAATGATTTGACTATTGATTACATTACAGGCTAAGCTATGGCTATTTAATTAATTTCTGTTGAGGTCTACTGGGTAATTTACAAAGCACTGCGGCAGCTGCTATATGTTGACTTCAGGACTGGTAACTCTGATAGTGACCAGCAGCTGTTCCCCAGGAGACTGAGAGCATGCTAGAAAATACAGGATCTCTGAAGGACTGTAAGAGACATCTCACGTCTCCATGTCCATGTAGTCTGGGTAAGATTTACTCATGGGCTAAATCAAGTTGAAAATCTGCTTTTAAGGTACCTCTGGTTTCAGTAATCATATCTTCTGCCTTAAGTGGCTCCTTTTGGTCTCACATTCCTTGCTTGTTGTCTCCTCCCTGGTTTTGACCATATCACATGCTATCCTCACTTTCTGTTTCCACCACACCGTGGGAAGTGCTATTCTATACAGTACCTTGTTATATACTTTCCCATATCATAGGTGAGGAGGTGATGCTGTAAAGTGAAGGTCTCTAAGCATGTGCAAGTGCCTCAGTCCTATTCATTATAACAAGATTTATAAACTAAATTCATTTAAAAATTCATGCAAGGTTTTAGAACTTCAGTTATCAGTGCCAGACCCCCACATTTAGATCATCCAGTCACCACCTCTCAGCTTCCGTCTCAAACCCATGGGGATTTTTCTACACAAAAATGTCTACATCTTCAGTGTTAATTAAGAGCCTTAAAGGGCTGCCCTTGATCACTTTACTCTTAACAGAGCTGAGCAGGCTGGAACCAATTTCATACATCAGCCCAGCTGTTGCTCATGAAGAAGATATTTCTCTACACCTCCCCTCTTTGCATGACTCAACACAAAATGCAGTCTGAGTGCCAGGCAGCAAGCTGGACACTACATAAAAGCCACTCAAAAAGCAGTGTGGGTGGTGAGGGTGTTATTCCCTGTGCTGCTTTTCCAAGATGTTAGCTGCCAGGGAAAGACAGGAGTAATCCCTTCCTTTGCCAGATAAAACCTGGAAGCAGCCTTGAGGCAACTAGGTGATGGTAGAGGGAAGGGGGAGAGCATGCTCATTACCTCCTGGGGAAGCAGTCCCACCTAGTGTGGAATGATTTTGTATAAAACAGGTCCCAGAGAGAGAGGAAATCATAATCTTAAAGACAGTCCCTCAAGGAGGGATGGCCTTGAACACAGGTCTTTCCTCCAGAAAAAAACTCACTAGTTGAGCTTATGGGAAAGCTGCTTCCCATGCAAAAAGGGAGAGTTTGCAAGAGGATGGAGAAGGAGCAGATGTGCACACTCCCATGTACAGGACACTGCATAGGGTGGTAAAAGTCACCATTCAAATTATCTCAGGCAGCCAAGGAAATGGCACAGAGATCATCCCCGGGAACTCAAGCAGAACAGCATCTGTGCTGCACAAGAAGGAGCAGATTCTCACTGATCTTCAGAGAGGCTCCAGTGCTCCATTGCAGGGAACAGCTGAGAATCTGGGCTTGTAAGTGGGTGAAAAAATTATTTATAGCATGAATTAGCATGCCTACATCCTGAAGTGGGTTGGACACTGCCCTGACATCTCTTGAACAGAGGCCAGCTTTGCTGGGCCACTGCAGATCCCATTCTGCCCCTGGTATGCCAGGCCCCTGTGTTTGCTGCAGGAATAGCACATGTCACCAAACCCAGGGTTGCAGACATAGCTCAGACCCAAGGGTGCTAAGGAAAAGTTTGCTATTGGAGCATGAGCTGTTCTGTGCTCTCTCAGCAGAAGTTTGGCCACTTTGCACCTCTGCCGGCCAACATTTGGATGCTACAAAGAACTACCATCACAGATTCTAAAAATTCATATTCACACAGAATCACAGAATGTTAGGGATTGGAAGGGACCTCGAAAGACCATCTGGTCCAATCCCCCTGCCAGAGCAGGATCACTTAGATCAGGTCATATAGGCCCATGTCCAGGTGTCACACAGGAACGCATCCCATTTGGGCCAAGAGCTGTGTACCTGAGTCCTGAGGAACTTCCTGTGTTCTGGGCACACAGAAAGTCTGCAGTGGAGTTGGGAGTTTGTCCTGAGCCTCAAGCTGGAATGATTGAACCACTTTTCTTCCTTCTCAACTCACTGAACATGAGAAAAATGAGTTTCAGCCTTGGCATTCAGAGGTTTAGGCAGCCTCTCAGTTGTCATAGATTTAAATCAGGTACAGCAATAGTCCACAGACTAAACTGCATCCAATATCTAGGGCTACTAAGAAAAGGTAACTGGCATTTTTTCATCTTTCATTTCATTTTTCATGCTTTTATACAAGAAAAAAAATACAGAATTTCACTGGGGAAAAAAAAAAATCATTTTGGTAAAGTTTTTCCCATTCTTTAGGGGTAAAAAAATTTGTTCATTTTCATTTGTCAGGTTTTCCTTCTTGTTTTTTAATGGGACCCAGTAATGAAATATGCAGGATTCATCCCAGGTGTGCAGTAATTTCTCTGTGGGTGAAGGATTTACAGCCATGGCATTTAATCAGAAACACTTGTTTTCAAATACATAAATAAATAATCTCATAAGCAGCTAAACTCAGCATTAGTAGCTGAATTAAACTTGCAAATTTCTGAAGTTCACAGTCCCATTAGCTGAGGAAAGAGTAAGTGAGTGTAAGACATTATAAAGTTGCAGAGAAATACTAAACTGGTTGGAAAAGGTATCTTTTCATTTTTGGTACTAGCGTTTGCTGTGACAGCATCCAGCAGAGCTTGGATTTGATACCAGAATGGCATTACAATCTAATTGCTACAAAGCTGACCAGCCTGATACATGGACCTATGTTGTGGGTATTTTTTTCTCTGGATATGAAGAAAAAGAGAAACCCCTAACTGAACCAAGCTGAAATGAAGAGTCCACAGTCCAGGCCAGCTTGAAAGAAAGGATGAGGCTGAAAGCCATGGTTGTGTGAGATCATTTTGCCCCATTTTCTATTCACTTATCACCATCTACACAACAACTAGTTAAATTCTCATGGGGATAACCACAGCATAGATTTTTTCTGGCAGATGAAGTGAAACTTTATTGATTTGACAGCATCTCAGATAAATCACATATATCTAGAAAGCAAGATTTCCCTGACAAAAACCACAGTTTGAAGGGAACTCAGGAAGCTCCATCAATAGCAACTGATACAGCTGAATATCCAGAGGGAATGTACAATGTAGTAAAAAGCTTTTCTGGAGGGGTCAGAAGGTTGCCTGTGAGAAATGCAGATTTCAAAATGCCTCTAGATTTGATTGTGCATGGAAATTGGCTGACTTGTGAGTTGTACTCACACAATGAATTGTACTAGTTCTGAAATTTCAAAATTTTATTTCAGCAACAATATTTGCTGATTTATTGAAAAGGGAGAAGAGGAATGGCACAAGATTGCCCACAGAAATTTGGAAGACGGGATGAAAATAAGTTCTGGTGGTGTCAGTATGGACTTCATAAGTTTTGCATGACACTGTCAGGCCCAGCCAAGGAGAGAGTTATAGGTACAGTATAATGGAGAATATAGCTCCTACCTGAATGAGCTTGCTCTGACCAGCTGAGTTTAATTTTTCTTTGTTCTTGGGCTTAATAATATCTATAAATGTATAAAACAGCTCTAATGTTGCTGTTATTATAGTAGTATCATAATTTACTCCTTGATCTACAACTCTCACTTCACTACTGCTCCAAGAAATGATGCCGAGGTGGAGAAGCAGGCTGAGTCCCTTGCAGAGTGTTTCCTCCCCGGAGCAGATGTGTGACTGGAAGCCAGAACCAGCTCCTCAGTCTAGTCCCAGGGCAGACAGTTTAAAGAGGCCTTGTGTATGAAAATAAGTAACAGTTTTAAAAAGCTGGGAATAGATCACCTCTCTTGGTTCAGCTCTAGTCCATGGCTCTCTCAGACACTACTGTCTGAAGAGCCCTTTCAGAAGGTCATCAAGTGCCCCATCTTCTAGTCTGGTGGGGTTTTTGACCTCACTGTTAAAGTGCTGATCCAGAATCTAGTTTAGCTAAAGTCCTTTTTTGTGTTTAACTCCCTCCCAGCTTTTATTTTCTAAGCGTAAGCAAGCCAAAACCTTTTAGTCTTTTGTATTGTGAAAACCCCCACTCCTCATGCCATCATAGCATCCCTTCACAGCACATTTTTTAGGTTCAGTTCATCCTTTTTGAAGTGGGATGACCCAAACTGTATGCAACATTCCAGATTAAAACGATTTCACTATTTATAAGCACTTAAAAACACTGGTTTACCCAACTAATTATTTGACTGGGAATGTAAAACATAATCCCAGTCCCCAGAGGCTCTCAAGCCACCTCTTGAACTAAAAAACCACACCCAAGAATATATGGCAAGACCATTGGTAAATAAACACTTATAACACAATCACTTCTCAGCCTTTCGGTTTGCGTTTTGGTTAGGGTAATTATTTCTTGAAAAAGGGATATCTGGATTCATTTTGGGTGTTTGAAATACTAGGACCAGGCATAAGCCACAGACTTCCCTTTTCAGTCAGAAACAAGACCTTTTCTTCTAAAAATATGCATACTGGACATTTTTATCGTTTTCTGCCAAACATTTTGTTCTTTTAGATCGTGGTTTTTCATGACTAAATAATTTTGGGCACATTGGGCCAAAACTTTGCATTTGCATCTTGCAACTCCAAAAGAGAGCCAGTAATTCAGAAGGCAGTGGCAAAAAACTAGATCAGATCTTCAGAGGTCTCCTCTCCAGCACCAAAGCCATCTGACCACAGCTGTTACTGACTACCAAAGCAGGGTTGATCCTGGGAATCAAAGATTGCAAAGATTCTTCAAATACTGCAGAAACTTGCTGACATTTTGGAGTGAAATAGGAGAAAGTTGTGCTGAAGAGTAGCATATTCCACAGAATTCACTTAATTTATTTGAAATCTTTTGCTTTCCTTGGACTTGTTCACCTAAGTGCTAACTTGTGAATCTATCTTATTAGGCACTTGCTTTTTGCCATTAGGTGTAGAACAGTTTTTGACAGCCACTGTCGCACAGGGTAACATTTGCATATAGTAAATGGAGGCTTAGCAATTGCATATCATCCTCTACCCCGGAGAACCAAAAAATGATGATTCCTGATGCACACAGATGGCCTTTTATCTTTAGGGCAATTGCACCAGCTTCTGATGCCGTTAATGTTCATAATTACTATATGTTTTTGTAATAGCATATTAAGTATTTTTCTTCTTTATGAGTGTTTTCATTAGCCTTTGTTTACTCCCTAAAATGAACCCAAGTTCATTTTTGTTTGCTGCCAGACTTTATTAACTTGTCTTCGCACTTGTAATTACCAATGAGCTGCTCTATTTTAAGGTAGGGTAAATGTCTGTTGAATGGTATCACCTCTCTGCAAAGCTAGAGGGGCCAGAGATTTGCAGGTTGTAAGCTAGTTGTATCACTTGCCAGGACCAGGCACCTGGCAGTAGGTAAAAGGTCCTGTATAATCACGGCTGGGTGATGGGTGTCCAGAGATTATAGGTAGGTTCAAAGATCTGCACAAAAGATTGTTTGTTCTTACATTTACCTGTTGGTGTCTAGACTACTTTGTTCATTAAAAAAAAAAAGAATAAATAGTGAAAATAATCTCTCCCAAGGCATCTAGATGAAGGATGAATTTAGCTCATTTTCTTTGCACCATCAAGACATATCTGGTGGTATATCAGACGTACCATGCACACACCTTGTGGAAGTCTCAAGAGTAATGCAAACCCAGGAGCTTACGTATAAAAGCAGCAAGAACATTCAGAAAGACAATGTTTCAGCCTATCAGTCTTGATAAAGGCACAGATGGGTAAAAATGTCAGCTTTATGTGTGTTCCAGCCACTCTCAATCAATCTACTTTCATATGTAGGTTACTGAGTGTGTCTTCCCCAAAGCCTTGAATGCTTCAAATCTTGTGCCCAGAGTGATGCCATTATTTTCATGATAAAATTGATCCAGGCAGACATCAACTTCCATTTTCATGGTACCAGACTGGTGGGATTGTACTTTTCAGCTCAATGGTTCCAGAAATTCACATTGCAGTAGTGATGTATTAAATTGATTCTCCTTTGTTTTATATATCACTAACACTGCACAGAAGTGTGGGGTTTTTTTTTTCCTTTCTGCCCACATTTGGTATGATGTAACTGAATTGCTCAAAACCAGGGTGATTTAATAATCTTTCCACAAGGTCTTGCAGTGAGTGCAATTAGTGTATTATAATTCAACCACAGTATTATTAAATGCACTGAGAAAGATGCAGTGATGAAGGGAGAAAAGTAACATTTTAAGGCCTGATATATAACATGCCTTCCCTGTTTCTTGTCTTTGTTTTCTCTTGGAATTTCCTTCTCCACTCCTATGGCCTCTGCTACCATCATATGCTGTATAAATAACTCATCTCATAATGCTTTGTCTCCTTCCCACCTTTTCCTAGCTCTTTCAAAACACTCCTCATCAACTCCCATCTCTTGTTCATCCCAAGCAGACTTCTGTCAAGTTGTCCTGTCCATGGACTCTTCACCACCAGTACCTTGCCAAATCCTCATACTGCGACATGGCTCTGGGCATCACAAAATTGAACTCCAATCACTAAATGTCTTTACTGCACAAGAGAAAAGGGAAGGAAATCTGCAAGCTGGTAACAACCTCTGTTCAAGGGAGCAGACACAAGGTTCAAGTACAGTGTTGTCCAGTTAAGTGGTGGTTCTCATAGCGTGAAGGATCCTTGGCAGTCAAGCAGCATGCTGGGTTGGGAGAGGCAGAAAGTTGTTCTTGACACTATCACGCATCTGGGGATTTTCAGGCCACAGGCCAGTTTTGGTTTATAACTATCTCCTTGTTAGACATTGAAATAACCTTTTCTGTGACATACTCTGAACTTGAGGAATTTATTCACAGATTTAAACCTTTACTGATCTGTAGGAAGTTGGTCAATGAGTGGTGTCTTTCTGTCACCTGCAATTTCAGTCTATTTTACAGAGATTTCTTGTCAGAAAATAACTTCAAAATTAAATACATTTTAAAGTTTTAAAACTTTTATTGAGGATTTTATAGGCATAAACACATGCTTTCATATTTATGTGCTAGTGTCATAGCATCTCCATGCATCCATGATGTTAAAACTGTTGCAGGGAGAATAGCATTCTCCTTAAATCCTTGAGGCACTGAAAATATTTCCAGGGAATGTCTTTTAGTTTCTGTAGAATGCTGCTTCCACCTCTATCAAAGTCTGACACTTCTGAGGATTTGCTTCTGCAGAAACACAGGTGTTAATTCTCAGCTACTTTGCATGTCCAACCCACTGTGAAAATGACAGAAAACCAGAGATTTTCTAATCTAATCTGCGCTTCCCACTGCCTCTGAGGGAGCAGCTCTCCGGCATTGTCCTGTTTCTTCTCCCTGTTTCCTTCCCTGATGTCTCTTGGACATCACAAAGGAGATAGAAATCATAATGCTGCATATCTACAAAAAGCAGGGAGTCCCTGAGTGCGACAGCTACATCATACCATGAAGATCCACTGCAACCAAAGTCTCTTAACCTAAGCAAGTTAATACAAAGGTTCTCTAAGGCAGCAGAGTCTCAAGTCCATTTTCTTAATAAATAATTGTTCAAACAGCTTGTGAAAGTGGAAGTAAATGTTGATTTTCAATTCTAAAAGGGTAAGACAGACCTTTTGCTCCTTACTGAACAATATTTTAGCTATTCGTGCAGACCTTTCATGCTTACCTGAAATAGAGAGGAAGATTAGACTGTTATATACATTTCCCATTTCACTAGCCTTGTACTGGAGTTTCATAGCTAAACTTCTTCATTGTAAGTACATAATTTAAATAACACTGGAATATCAAAACAAATCAAGCTTCACTTCCCAGGACCACAGGATAACTTAAAGCCTAGATCCAATCCTAAACCATCCCAAAGTTCTGAGAAGCTCAAATATGGCTAAATTATTGATTAAAAGCTGTTCTTTTCTCATGTAACTCCCTAAATCTGATGCCTACTTAGGTGCCACCTAACATATAAAATTATTTGACTGGGAAGCCACTGTATCAGGGGTGCAGAGAGTGCTATCTGTCATACTTGAAGCAAGTCTATTGATACCTGAGGCTTTTCAGGGCATTCTGGATAAATATTGTTCAAATTAAGGACTCTAATTTATTGGTAAGAATATTCTGATTAGCCATATACCAGTTCTGACTCTATGCCAATGACTTCAACACCCACATCCTTCCCATTCTCTAGCCTCTCTACCTTCATTTCGCTTGTAAACTATCAATCTCCCTTCTCCTAGTCCTTTCTTTCATCCTATTTTCCTTCAAAATTCTTTACTTTCCTTTTTCTTGTCTTTCTTAACCTATTAAAAAAAACTGAATTAACGTAACATTTACTACTGCCTTCCCAATACTGAATCTGGATTGTTTTTATAGATTTACGGCACAGGCTATATTTCACTGTCTGTGCAGTCTAGCACAACAAGGCCTAATTTTTCAGTTGGCTCTTATAAAATATGAATAATTATTACCTATGATCAAAAATATTACAATTTCTAGACCATCCTTTTTCACTAAGATCTTGATCCAAAGATCACTGAAGCTACAGGAAGTACTCCTGCTGATATGAATGATTCTTATGTTAGATCTGAGCACTGTGGTTGATATAGCCCAAAGTGAGAACACTTGGGAAGCCAATGCACACTAAATCTAATCTTTTGAGGATGAGTGATCACTATAGTCAGCTCTGCTCAGTGACATTTAATAATAGCGTTACAGATTTCCCAAAGTAGCCTTTTATATCTGCATAAAAATGTAAAGAAACAAATACTGAATCAATTTGTTGTACAATGAAGAGGGTAGAACTGCACAGCTTTTACTACTTGTGATTCTTTTATCTCCTTTCAATTCAACATTCAGCCTTGGTGCTTTTGAAATAGAAAGCAGTTTTCTTAAGGGATAACAACACTGCAGGGCTTGGAATTGCACAACTGAATAAGAATATTGAGAAAGCTACATATATCTCCCAGTCAAACACTTCCAAGTAGCTATCATTGGTAACTGAACAGAGTCCCCCAGCCCATCTTGATGTGAATATGGTTTTCAGAAAGTACTGGCTCATGCAGCACTATTGTAACAAAGGTATTTATTTATAGGCTTTTAATAGTTTCTCTACCACAGTTGCAAATCCTGACTTTATTCTCATGTGCCACTAGGGCATTATTTGCTTATGGAGGAAGTACAGAAATACAAGGGAAAACAACCCATTAAAAAAAAAAAAAGAAATCTATTTGATTTCATTACTTGGTATGCATTACTTTGTGGCTTTCCAAAGAATGATGAAAAGCATCAAACCACAGTTGTCCAATATACCCTGCAAGTTCTGAGGTTTCAGGTGGGCTGGTAGGGGCTAACTTCTTCCAAGACCACAGCCTACTGCTGGAAGAGAAGTGGTGCTGAGCTCTGAGTCAGTTGTAACACAAGGGCTAATTTTCAAACATGCGAAAGAACTCCTCCTCAGAGCAGCTAGTCTGAACACTGGAAAGAGGAGTAAATTGCAGTTTTGTTTGGTTTTAAGTAGGACTTAAAAAGGTTTAAAAATGCAACTGTGATCTTGTAATAGTGACTATAATGCATTCAAATTCAGTTTCTTTTCCTTTCAGAGGAAAAAAATTAAATTATACTAAGTAATAATTGATTTTTAAGAGTAGAGCTATATGCAAATGGAGAAATATTTTAAAGTAAAATAAAGGGAGCTAGTAAAATAGATAAAATACTTTTTGCTGTTGTGTAGGCTGTCTAAAGACCCTACATCAGAAGCTCAGGATAAAGATGTATTACTCCAATATGTGCCAGTATGGGTAAATAAGACTAAATAGAATAAAATATGACTATGAGTAAAAAGTAATTTGTCAAAAAAGGGAAATTCATACATAGGTGGGGAAATAGACAAGAATATGAACTTTTAGATATAAAATGTCCAGCTCTGTGCCCCCAGCTCAAGAAGGACATGGACCTGTTGGAGAGGGTCCAAAGGAGGGCTACAAAGACCATTAGAGGGTGGAAACCCTGTTATGAAGACAGGCTGAGAGAATTGGGCTTATTCAGCCTAAAGAAGAGAGCACTCTGGGGAGACCTTATTGCCGGGCTTCCAGTATCTGAAGGGGGCCTACAAGAAGGCCAGGGAGGAACTTTTTACAAAGGCCTGTAGTGATAGGACAACAGGTAATGGGTTCAAACTGGAAGAGGGTAGATTTAAATTGGAAATTAGAAGGAAATTCTTTACTCTGTGGGTGGTGAGACACTGGAACAGGCTGCCCAACAGGGCTGTGGATGCTCCGTCCCTCAAGGTGTTCAAGGCCAGGTTGGATGGGGCTTTGAGCAACCTGGTCTAGTGGTAGGTGTCCCTGCCATGGCAGGGGGGTTGGAATTAGATGATCTTTGAGGTCCCATCTGACACAAACCATTCTATGATTCTATGAAAATATGCATCTAAATATGTATATATATATGTACTAAAATAGAAAATATACTAATGCAAGACAAGAAAGACTGAGGAGTATCTACTTCTACAGAATAAGAAAGCCTACAAGGAAGTTCATGGGATCAAAAATCACCAAAGACAAGCACATTACAAAAAGCTAACTAACTTATTTGTATTAGCATGCACATCAGAAGCCAGAAAGTTTTCACACCGAAGTAACCCTATATGGGGAATCAGCTTGAAAGACATATTGCAAAAAAAGTGTCAGTCAAGATCACAGAGTGTTAGGGATTGGAAGGGACCTCGAAAGATCATCTAGTCCAATCGCCCTGCCAGAGCAGGATCACCTAGACCAATTTGTACAGGAACACCTCCAGGCAAGCTTTAAACATCTCCAGAGAAGGAGACTCCACAACCTCCCTGAGCAGCCTGTTCCATTACTCTGTCACCCTCACTGTGAAAAAGTTTATTCTCAAATTTATGTGGAACCTCCTATGTTCCAGCTTACACCCATTGTCCCTCATCCTATCATAAGATGTTTCAGATAAAATTAATAATTCAAATTGTCACAAATCTGGAATTAGGATTTTTTTTTTTTACCCAAAAGTTCCACAAGAACTCAAATATGAAGTTGATCAAAATTAATTTTGGTTTGAACAATAGTTAAACCAAAAGCCCTGGTTTATAACACAGGACTGAAAAATAGCAGCTGTGACACCGGTCTTTAGGAAAGCCCTGCAAGGGCAATGCTGGGAACTACAGACCAGCAAACCTGACTAATAAACCAGGAAAATGCTTAAAGCTATAATAAGGCGTGGAATTGGCAGACTCAGGAATAAATAAATTTTGGGAAAAGTGAACACCTATTAGTCCTCTTGAATCTATTTTGAAGAAGTCAATGAGCATGCCGGTAAGTGGTATTCAGTTTACTCAGTAGGCTTTATTGGTGGCTACAACACATGATAAAACTTCCAGTTCACAAACCCACTTGGCTTTCAGTTGATGGAAGATGGATGTCTTTTCTGGTTTTGTAAGGCAGCATATGATGATTTTCCAAGGCTCTCAGTGATAACCCTGACACCACTCCACCAAAGTGATTGGGAGTCTTCTCCCAGGATGAGGCTGGGAGCTTTTAGAATCATAGAATTCTCAGGGTTGGAAGGAACCTTGAAGATCATCTAGTTCCAACCCCCCTGCCATGTGCAGGGAAGCCTCCCACTAGATCAGGTTGCTAAGAGTGCAAAAAAAAAAATTTCCAGGGATGGGGCTTCCACCACCTCTCTGGGCAACCTGTTCCAGTGTCTCACCACCCTCATGGTGAAGAACTTCTTCCTAACATCTAATCTGAATCTACCCACCTCTAGTTTTGAGCCATTCCCCCTAGTCCTACCACTACCCGACATCCTAAAAAGTCCCTCACCAACTTTCTTGTAGGCCCCCTTAAGATACTGGAAGGCCACAATAAGGTCCCCTCGGAGCCTTCTCTTCTCCAGACTGAACAACCCCAACTCTCTCAGTCTGTTCTTGTAGGAGAGGTGCTCCAGCCCTCTGATCATCCTCAAGGCCCTTCTTTGGACACATTCCAGCACATCCATATCTTTCTTGTAATAGGGGCTCCAGAATTGAATGCAGTACTCCAGGTGGTGTCTCACAAGAGTGGAGTAGAGGGGCAGAATCACCTCCCTCGACCTGCTAGCCACGCTTCTCTTGATGAAGCCCAGGATACGATTGGCTTTCTGGTCTGCAAGTGTATACTGACGACTCATGTTGAGTTTCTTCTTTTAAGTTGGGTTTTTTTTTTGTTTGCCTATATATTTGCAGTGGCACATCTTTCCTCCCCTTGTAATGCTAAATAAAGTATGCACTTTATTTATTTAATAAATAAGAAGTATCTTTCTTGTTTTCATCTTAATGAGTTATTTTTATTAGAATTCTATTTTTCAGTTGCTTATCACCCCAAGTGCCTCTGCAGGAGAGTGGGGCATACTGTGTCCTTTATAAATTAAGTATTAATTATGTGATTAATTATTATTATGTTTAGTTCCCTGGAAGATTTTATACAAAGACAGTTAAAATGCATATATTCTCTAAGGTATGTCTGTAAAATGATTATGGACTTTTTGCTTAAATAAAGCTATTGATTTCTCTCAGGTACTGTAGTCTATAATACCACATTCTGTTCCAAATAGACACTATTTTAATACATTCTTCCTCTTTGTGATCAAGTTTTGTATAGAATTTTATGAAAAGGAAAAAAGAAAGCTGCATAATTTCTCCTCTGTAGACAGAAATTTGTTTCCTGAAAAAAACCTGTTCCTTTGGGAAGCAAAGAAATTGTATTTAACCTTTGTTTTCATTAGTTGCCACATATTGCCATTTGGCTTCCACACAATGCAATGATGACATTAATGAACCTTGCAGGCAGTGAAAGGATGTGCACTTGTAGGTGAACTCATAAGAGACCTTGCAGGTATTTTTAAGCAAGGTCTGCTTTGGCTGTGATTACTACCTCAACAGCAGCCTTGGGCTGTGGGGAATTTACTCTGTAATTTATTTCAGAGGTGTTTGTGAACCCTTTTGGATTTTTGTGCCTCCTAATTTTCCTTCATAAGCTGAAGAGTAGTGCTTACATGTTGGAGGGCGAGCATAGCCCTCCCTGGGCTCAGGGGCATCCTGTGCTCAGCCCACCTCTGAGGTTTCATAGCATTCAAAGCAAGGAACCTCCCTCTGAACATCTTCTGTTCAGTAAAGCTTTGAAGGTGGATGCTTATGAAAACTTCAAAACACAGAGATTAAGGGAGAGCCACAGATATCCAGAGTGCCAAAGGGGCTCAGATGGAGTGGGCTGCAGATCCTTCTCCCTGGGACTTCTCAGCATGGCAATCCATGCTCCTGGGGACCACAGACACAGAAAATGGGGCTCCCTGCACCAGGGAGGTTTTGGCCACATTGTCCTGTTTGGATCAAGTGCTTTTCTGTTCCTCTGCCTCCTGATCATGATATGATGGTGGTAAAGGAGGAAGATCTTAGTTAATAGGATCAATTTGAGAGAGCAATTCACATTCTTAGCAGGTGTTGGAAGGGACCTTTGGTGATCATCTAGTCCAATTCCCCGGTAAAGCACATTCACCTAGGTCAGGTTGCACAGAAATCTGTCCATGTGAGCTTTGAAAGTCTCCAGAGAAGGAGACTCCACAACCTCTCTGGGCAGCCTGTTCCAGTGCTCCATCACCCTCAAACTAAAGAAGGAAAGATATTGTATAATCATTGGTTCTGCAGTAACAACATTTGATTAAATCAGTCATTTTATTTTAAATAATGTAACTAATTGTCTTCAGTTATTTACATATGTTTACATGCAAAATAATAAATTTTCATATTAATAACTATGGTGTGGTGAGGGCAGTGCTCTCTGTCTGAGTTGCCCTAGTGGCCCAGAGATCAGTACCTACCTCTGATAAGGTTCAGAATCTAGATTTTGTACAGAATCTAGATACTGATAACAGAGCTGTATATTTATGCCTTAAGACTTTTTCTTTCTTGAATATCAGGCTGGAGAAAGTGGTTGTCTGTGCCTTTGGCTTCATTTCCACTGAGACAAGTTGGAAACAAGGGAGACAAGGCTGTCCTTTCATCTTAACAATAGGGCTAACTACTGCCAGGCATCAGCCAGTGCTGAAATGTGGTATCCCAGGTAAGTAAGAGCAACCTTCCGTAAAATGATGAACTAGCAGAATCCAGCTGTTACCACTGAGTTTGAAGTCCCATTAGTGAGATGGAAAAGCACTGCTAGAGAGCAACCAAGTAAGTCATACTTTAGGTCCTCGGCAGACTAAGTAATTATCACCTGGAGGAAACATCTTCATCTGACCTACTTGTTCAATGGGAGCTGGAGTCCTGGTCTGGACTCATGCAAGAAGCCAGAGCAAAAGCAAAACTACTTCCTTCCAAGCAGCTTTAACATGTGAGTGTGAGCGTTGCTGGAGGGGGATTCCTTCAGTTCCCAGATCACTCCATCCAGCAGGGCCAGCACAGGGAAGGAGGGGTGGCGAATATGAGCACCGGGACTCAGGCACCGAGCCAGTTGCTGTGGTTTGCCTCCAATGCCTAGATTTGAGGCACTCTCACATTGTGTATCCTGCAGCAGCATGTGAAGTACCATCTCAAAACACACAGCATGTGCTGAATACAGTCACTAGAGGCAGAAAGTGGTGGGAGAGGAAAGGCATCACAGGCATTGCAATGAGACAGCAAGGCCCACAGAGGACTGCAGTCGTAAGTGATAGCAGCACTACCTCCACAGCCCTTCTCTAGGGCTGAAAAGATCATCCTCAGCTTCCAAAGCTTGGTCCTCCTGACTGTAAGCCAGCCCAGACACCCTGCCCCAGCTCTGTCCCTTATACCAGGGGACTGCCAGTGAGCCACCCTGCTGCAGTGCCACTTGGCAGCTCAGCCATGTACCAGCTCATGCCACCATCTTGGCAGCACATCCAGGAATGGCCATGGTCAATGGTAAGCAGTGGTTGTAAAGCAGGGATATTCACGGACTCAAACTTTAAGTTCTGTCCCTAAAATGAATTGGAAGCATCTGGCTGTTTTGCTGTTGGTGGGTAATGATGCAGCCCCATCGCAAGCCCAGATGTGATTCTACATTTCTGCAGCTGTTCTGGTGGGAGTTTCAACACCCGAGACATCTGCTACTGGGAATCAGAGGCACAATACTTACATGATCTTTTAGGGTTGTTATTTTTGTATATTTGCAATTTTAGTTTTTCCTTTCCTTTGGAAAATACATTTTATTTCTGTAGTGTCATTTTTCATTTGTCTGGCAGTGACTGCTCTCCCAGCAAGATGAGATCCCCACATAAAGTTGTGCTACACGTCTTCAGCACTGGGTGGGAAACACAGCAGATTCAGGGTGTTGGAAAAGAGGTTTATGGGGGCTGACACTGCAAACATTATGGCCTGTCATGTAAATATATATGTAGGGAGCTGCTAAAATGAAGTCATTACTATCTGCTGCATAAATATGTATTTAGACCATCTTATTAATACAGAAATGTCCATCTATCAGGTAATTACATATTTAAACTGTGTGAGAAAACATTGGTTTGACATCCAGTAGTTACTTACATCCATTAAAAACAAGTAAATCATCAAGGCAAAATTGATGAGAAGACCATACTATGACTTTACAAGGACAAGTCTTCTGTGTACTGATCAACTCCCAAACACCAATGAAAGTGATAATCATCCTGCCTCTGCTTCCTGTATTACTGTACAGAAGTGAGGTTCTGGGAGGCCATGGTAGCAGTCACAGGGCTTCATCCACATAGGACTGAAAGGCAGCACCACATCCAGGGGAGAGAGAGAAAAGCCAGAGCAGGGAGTAAGACAAGTTGAGGACACCAAGGACAAGGTAGCAGATGTGGGAAGAGAATGGGGGAAAGAGCAAGGAAAGAGCAGATAGGAAAGGTAAGTCAGAAAAGGAAGGAAGGTAGACTGAAAAAACTGCTGCCCTCAGAAACATTGACTTACTCATGCACTGCATGGTGGGGCTGCCTGGAGAAGAGCCACTTCTGGACAATGTAAGGGCTCCTGAGACAAACTAGGAAGCCCTGAATTATCCACCCCAGCCAAGGGTAGCAGTGAGGTAATGGAACTGAAAGAGTAGACAGGGGAGCAGAGTGAAAGGGGCATCAAAGAGACCAAGCAGAAATATTGTCTTCTTTTACAATAGGGGAGGAAGCCCCCGTTTAACTTTTACGTGTTTTCTTTGGATTGCTTTCAAGTGAGGCACCCTGGGTTGCATGCTCTGTCTCAGGCAAAGAAATTCCAGCAAAGCAAGCCCAGCTCCTCACTTTGGCATATCAGTCAGCAGTAATTTATATTGTGGTTCTTCCTTAATAAAATCCATCGTGCACTCCAAAAGAGTAACTAGGACACTTAGTTTTTATTCCACATGCATCTCATTTGTCTTCAGCAGGTTCTTCCATAATCTCATCATTATTGCAATCACCCTCTGAGGACAGCTGACTTGCATTAATCAGCTAGGCCTCTCATCCCTCACTAGATTCTTTACAGTTTTACTGTGCCCTTGGGCATCCTAACTTTACTTGAAAAATTAATAAACCTCCCCGCTCTTATCTTACCTTATTAATGTCTGTCTTTGTAACCCATTATCCCTGCATCTCTTCGGTGACCATTTGAGGATGTGGTTACCACCAAAGGATTGTTCCCTGATGAGGCAGCACACAAGAGTGTCCTACATAATTGAAAGAAAAAAAAAAAAAAGAACAGGGATAGGAGCGATGACAAAAAGATGGAAAAAGAGGAAAAATACCATAAAAACTTTCTAGTCCAATATCATTGTTTACAAGACAGAATAGAAAAATAGGAGTTGCTAAGAATCCTATATAGACTATTAAGACTCACCAAACAGTTCCTTCTTGCGTTATTCTTTTCATGTAAGCAAACCCTTGCCCTGCACCCCTCTACCAAGCATACGCCAGATCCCACCCATCCCTTCCTGCTCTCCTTCCCTCTCATGCATCCTATTAAACCTGACTCGTTTGTTTTAGATGTTATGAAATCCTGGTACATTAATCACTTGTGTTTGCACACACTTTATGTGAGTTGTTGGTCATGGTCTGTAGTTACACTGACTGTCTCCCTTGCTTACTTAAAAGTACAATCCAATTCAAAATAAAGATTTTGCAGGTTTGCTCATTTCACATAGTGATAGCAGCTGGTAAGTGTCTTTTGCAATTCATCAGAGGCCTCCCAGACCACCTGCTCTTGGCATCCTGCAAACAGCTGGCTCTGTGTAAGTACCATAAGCTATTATCTTACTCAATAAATAATGAAAGAAAGAAAGAAAGCAGGACAAAATTACATCTTTGTAAATAACGTATATTCATGACTAGTGTACATTATCCTGTTTTGTAGAAGAAGAAAATAAAGTTAAGATCCTTTTCTGGATTTAGTGGTACCTTATGTCAGAAGATGGAGATAAATCAACACCAATAAATAGGGCTCTGTATTTTTTTTCTTTCTTTCTTTTTGAAACCTGTTCTATTCCTGAAAAGGCCATAGCAAGCTTCTAAGAAACTTTAACTAGTGCCACCAGATGCCCCACTATTGAGAGGTGAATCTCAGTCTTTGAAAGAGTACCCAACTCAGATTTTCTTAGTTTTGTCTTCTCTTTCTGGTCCCAATAATAAATATGAGGTCACTATCTCCTCCCCAGTGCTCTGCCATCCATGAGGCTACTGCCAGGTCTCCTCCAGGCTAGGGGAAGAGCTGCCAGCTTGTCACAGAATCACAGAATGTTAGGGATTGGAAGGGACCTGGAGGAGCAGGATCACCTAGACCACGTTGCACAGGAACATGTCCAGGCGGGCTTTAAACATCTCCAGAGAAGGAGACTCCACAACCTCTCTGGGCAGCCTGTTCCAGTGCTCTGTCACCCTCACCATGAAGAAGTTTCTTCTCAGATTTAGGTGGAACCTCCTATGTTCCAGCTTACACCCACTGCCCCTTGTCCTATCATTAGATGCCACTGAAAAGAGCCTGGCTCCATCCTCCTGACACTCTCCCTTAACATATTTATAAACATTAATAAGGTCAGCCCTCAGTCTCCTTTCTTCCAAGCTAAAGAGGCCCAGCTCCCTCAGCCTTTCCTCATAAGGGAGGTGTTCCACTCCTTTAATCGTCTTTGTGGCTCTGCACTGGACTCTCTCAAGAAGTTCCCTGTCCTTCTTGAACTGAAGGGCCCAGAACGGGACACAGTATTCCAGATGTGGTCTCACCAGGGCAGAGTAGAGGGGCAGGAGAACCTCTCTCGACCTACTAACCACACCCCTTCTAATACACCCCAGGATGCCATTGGCCTTCTTGCCACAAGGGCACAGTGCTGGCTCATGGTCATCCTGCTGTCCACCAGAACCCCCAGGTCTCTCTCCTACGCTGCACTCCAACAGCTCAGTCCCCAAGCTATACTGGTACCTGGGGTTGTTCTTGCCCAGATGCAAGACTCTATACTTGCCCTTGTTATATTTCATTAAATTTCTCCCCGCTCAACTCTCCAGCCTGTCCAGGTCTTGCTAGGCGGCAGCACAGCCTTCTGGTGTGTCAGCCACTCCTCCCAGCTTTGTGTCATCAGCAAACTTGCTGACAGTGCACTCTAATCCCTCACCCAAATCATTGATAAATATATTGAATAGTATTGGTCCCAGTGCTGACCCCTGGGGGACTCCACTAGATACAGGTCTCCAACTAGACTCTGCCCCATTGACAACTACTCTCTGGCTTCTATCCTGCAGCCAGTTCACAATCCGCCTCACTACCCGATCGTCCAGACCACAATTTCTCAGTTTAGCGGTGAGGATGCTGTGGAAGACTGTATCAAAAGCCTTACTGAAGTCAAGGTAGACCACATCCAGTGCTCTGCCATCATCTGTCCACCTGGTTATGTCCTCATAAAAGGTTATCAGGTTGGTCAAGCATGACTTTCCCTTCGTGAAGCCATGTTGACTGTCCCTAATGACCCTCTTATCCTTGATATGCCCAGAGACAGCACCAAGGACAAGTTGTTCCATCAGCTTTCCGGGGATGGAGGTGAGGCTGACTGGCCTATAGTTACCTGGGTCCTCCTTCTTGCCCTTTCTGAAGATTGGAATGACATTTGCTTTCCTCCTATCCCCAGGCACCTCTCCTGTTCCCCATGACTTACCAAAGATGATGGAGAGTGGCCTAGCAATGACTTCTGCCATCTCCCTTAGCACTCACGGGTGCATCCCATCAGGACCCATGGATTTAGTACCTCCAGATCACTTAATTGGTCCCTAACCCAGTCCTCGTCAACCAGGGCAAACTCCTCTTTTGTCCTGACTTCCTCTGGGGCCTCAAGGGTACGGGACTTCTGAGGACAGCCTCCAGGAGTATAGACAGAGGCAAAGAAGGCATTCAGTCAGGCAGGAGAAGGCATTGCCAGGCAGGAGATGGGCTGGATCCAAGATTGGAAGGGCCATGGGTCGCTGGAGCTGGAGCAGGAAATGCATCCTTGTGACTGGGAAGGAAGTTCAGAGGTGAAAGGAGGAAGAAGATGATGGGGGAAGTGGTGCAGAATATTCCATCTGAAGATGAATAACGGTTTTAATAGGAAAGTGCTGCATTTTGGACACAAATCATGTATCTCATAGGGATTTTTATTTTTTAATATATGAATTCTATGAGGTGTATCTAACAGATTTCTTGCACTGAAAACAAAGGCAATAAATAAATGCAATCTGTTGCATGAATGATTTATGCCAGCACAATTTAAATTTGGGGTCTGATTTATCTTATTTTCTTCTAAATGTCCTCCTGTTTTATGTTTGCCATAAACTGAGGATGCAAAAGATGGCAGCTGGAGATCTGACTGCCTGAGCAATGGAGAAAACTGGGAAGTCCAATGTTTGCCAAAGTTTGCAGACATAGAGCCACTTTCTCCCTAGGCTAGAGGAAAGCCTAGTTTGGCAGGCTGTCTCATTCCCTTTAATGGCAGTCCTCTTGTAGCAAGTTATTAATCACTGTGAGAAGGGATGCCTGACCCCAGCTCCTATTATTGTAAGTGAGGACTGGGAGAGGAGTGTTTAAAAGCCAGCTTTTAACATCCTGTAAAAAAATACTCGCAATGGTTTTCAGAAGGACCATATTCTCCCTCTTGCCTTGCGACCACCATGGAGATTTGCTACTGAAACTGCAGACCATGGTATCATTCCTTCTACTTAAATCAGATGGACCATCTGACTCCAAAAGCAGAGTGGAAGGGAAAAAGCCCTCATTTGATTCAGTCTGTGCCAGGCAGAACAGCTGAGCTGGCACTGGGATGGTTTTGTATGCTCCTGTCATAGATCAGTGGCAAGTTAATACTTTTCTGGCATGGTGTGTAGCCAGAAGGGGTGCAAGGCAGGTACTCTACCTCAGAGAGATGTCTCTGATGGACCCCTTAAAATCCTGTGAGTGACAGGGCCATGCCATGTGCTTCTAATGAAGCATTTAAATGCCCTCATAAGTACAGCAAATGTGCATGACATCCTTGAAAGTTTTTCTGTTTCATTTCAACCTTCCTGCCTTTTCCAGTCTCCCGCTCTTGTTTCCAAAAGCAGTCAATTCCAGAGGCCAATTCACATGTAAACACAAGATGTGAACAAACCTGTCCAGCGCTTACCTCTCCTTTCAGTAGATGCTGGGGACAGACAAAAAGAATAGTCTTAAGAAAGCCATGATGTGAACAACATCAGTGGATGGTTTCTGATAATGTCTTACATAACTGGTCTCCAGTCCTGCGACATGGCAGACCATGTTTTTGGACCATTGCAATTCCAGCAGCAGGGTAGCCTATTCAGGGAGCATGGCTGGCTGGAGGCCTTACAGGGAGAACTGCTCACCCCAATGTCCACAGGCAATGTTTTTCTGCTTAAATGGGAGTGAAGAAGCAATGAGCTTTGACAAATGCTGGGTGGTTTGACTGCTTCGATGAATGCTGTGAGGTCTCAGGAGAAAAATAGCAGAATGTGGCAGCACCTCTGTGGATGTCAGTGGGATCTGCTGAGGGTGGGGGGAAAGATCTAAATTGGCCTCAGATATTGGATGTTTTGCCACTATGGAGATGAATACTGTCCTACTGAACACTATATGGTTTCTTGTGCTTACACTAAACTGGAGCCTGAAGCAAAAGCACAGACCTAAATGTTCCTCCATTCCATGTATCAGATTTTCTTTATGCCCTATATCTTGCAGCTTTTTCTCTTTTTGCCACTAAGCATTTTATAAAATATGTGGCTGGAAGCTATAGTTTTTAATGATATTTTTAGTACACTGCATGGTTGTTTAAAGTGTACCTTGTAAAAATTCAGTCTTCAGCCAGCTCCCTATAAAATGGTTCTGGTTTACATCTATAAGCTTCAAACCTTCCTTGCCATTCCCCACCCTCCCTTTTTAATAACAAGACAATCTATAGCAACAATTTCACTTGCATGGGGTGATGCAGCCTACTCAGAATTCAAGACAGGAGGCTTTTACTTTATTTTATTATTTCACCAAGACTAAAATCCTCCAGGTACTATTTTCATTTTAAGACCAACTTGGGTAAACACTGGAGATGGAATTAAGAATTTTGCTCTTGACAGAAAGAAGCTTGAATAAAATGAACAAAGGACATAGCACAACCTAGCCAGGAACCTGAAAACATCAGCTAGCAAAAAAAAAAAAAAGCTAGCAATTCATTATAAGCACAGGCTGGCTTTATCATAACTTGGGCTTCAAACATCCTGAAATACATAGGCAGTTCAGATCTCATTTCTGGTCTGGCCAAATCTGTAGTCGAACTGGCCTTTCCATATTAATTTTGAAGAGTTTGTCTTTTCAGCCAGCAATTTGTGCTTTTAAAAAACAGTGATGGGCAAAGGTCAAAGGGTATGAGCTTTGCTTTACATCGACCCTTCAATGACAAGGATACTTCTTTGAGAGTAAGTGAACTACGACAAGATCTACAAAACTGGATTAGAAACACCACGGGTTTTGCAATGATATTGACTTCTTTTCCATCAGGACAGAGCTATACATGCAACCTCTCCTATATGATACTGATGTCTCTAATTAGTATATTACAATACTTCTATTGGAGACTGTCTAAAACACCCACCCAGCCACTGCAGCAGACACATGGTATACATATGTAATAAGAAACTTAATGCTGGGGAAAAAAAGCTATCAGTGAATCCCATTCATCACTTTTGCACTAACCTCAATGGGGCTTATTTTCTGCTTGGATGAGAGGCACTTGCTTGCAAAACCAGTATCTCATTAGAATAAGGATGCCAGAAAGGAAGTAATTTGTTATTATTTTGTTTCAGTGTTATTTTCACTGAGGGAATGGAGTATGAAACTCTCACTTGTGGAAGTTCTTCCCAGTCTCTTCTGAATACCATATTCCACTCCAGCACTTCAGCACTTGCTTCCCTTTCTCCAAGCATCATCATGCACAAGGCAAAATGTTTTTCAAGCTGCCTGCAATTGCCATTGAAACTCCCATAATTTAGTTAAAAACTAAAAGTAAATGGAGGATATGGAGTAACAATGGGAGGCAGCACTCAAACTGATGGTGCAGCACTGTTAATTACACAATACTTTTATTGAGCAATTCAGTGGTAATTCTTGCTGCTATTCTTCCTTAATAAGATCCATTGTGCACCATAAAATAGTAACTAGGACACAGTTTGTATTTCACATGCATCTCATATCTCTTTAGCAGGTTCTTCCATATCCATAATCTTATCATTATTACTATTACCCTCAGAAGGCAGTTGACTTGCATTAATCAGACAGGCTGCCATTCCCTTGCCAGATTTTCTGCAGTTTTATTGTGCTTTTGGACATTTTAATTAACTTGAAAAATTAATTAAAAATCTTACCTTATTAATATCTCCTATCATCCCCATACTCAGCAATCTACTATCACTGTTTATCATCACTGACCATTCAATTCCAGAATGGTATTGTAACAGGAGAGCACACCAGAATGCCCAGGTTTTTCTAAAATGATACGGTGACTCTAAGACATCTTAAAATGCTCAATTTCATCTTTTACTTCAACTATACATGACTACCAGAGAAGTTAAACCAAACTTCTACAGCTCATTAAAGACTATTTCAATTCCTTCCCCCTCGCAATCCAGATTAAATGCTCAGATCTTTCATGTGTTCTTGTACAGTTGGTTTGAGATTACCAGAGAATGGACTGAATGAAATAAAATTTAAAGATGTCATGACACATCCCTGAAATTTGGTCACCAATCACATTAGTTAAGAGTTTTACAATATTCTTTATGAAAAGAAAATTAAACAGGGTGTTATAGAAATTAGTGAGGAGTCCATGGAAATTGCTCTTAAAATGTATGTACTTTAATAGAGGGAAAAGAAAGCCTTTCTACTGGTATTTTTAAAACAAGCTACAGGACTTGGTAAATAACAATTGTCCTAACACTAAATTCTTTAAGGTGGTTTAAAACTCTCATGAGGCTGCAATATTTTGTACAAAAAATATAGTGTTTGGCAGAAAGGGTATTTTTCATGCATTTTTTCCTTTTCTGCCAAGTTTCTCTCAATTGCTCAGCATTATTAATGTGATTAAATCATGATTGCATTAGTATGAGATGTTCTACTGGATCCAGCTAGTCTAAGAGCAACGAAGACTGCACCATGCTGCAAGGGTACACAGAAGCGTCCCAGCTGGAATCTCACCTCTGTTCTCCAGCCCATACAAAGTGTGTGATGCCTGGACTGAAAGATTTTGAAACAAAACAGCAGATTTTTGATTCAGTGCACCATTGTTTTGAATTGTCTGCTTTTAGTGACCATCCAGTGATATGTCAGTGGAGCTGCTATATTTTACCTCAGCTTTAAAACTTAGTGTTAAGAAGTGTTTAAAACTTAGTGTTTAAAACTTTTGTTAAGAAGGGCCAAGACACACATGAACCAGTTCCTCAGGTTTCAGGAATGGGAGTCATCTCACTGCTGAACTTACAGATGATCACCTCCCTTGCAAAGGTTCATCTCCCTTTTTGCTGGGAAGAAGAGAGACAGCATCATTTACTGTAATCATCCACATAGGGTTTCTATAGGGAAAATAAAGAAACAAACTCTGGTTGCAACAGACATTGTTTGTGATGCTGAACTTCCTTTAGGAAGAAATGAAACTTGCTGGAGACCTGGTGAAATTCAGGTCAGTAAGGAAAGCTTGTCCCATGGTAAAGGCATTTGGCTCATGGTTTAGGAGATGTGGGTTCAATCCCACCTATGGGCGTCCTGTGTGTGCAAATAATTTAGACATTGCCTGTCTCTGTTCTTCACCTGTAATCAGAGCCATGTAAACAGCTATAATTAACGCTACTGCTCAATAGAGAGAGCCAACAGTAGGGAAAAAGTTAATTGATTATTGATTTATTTTTTTTTTTAAGTTAAATGTTCCCAGCAGATAAAATACAAATATTCAGAGCAACAACATCACACTTGCAGCTCCTTCCAAATAGGACAATTGCAAAAGCTCTCCATAAAGGAAACGATCCAAGAAAGAGATACCCAAACTGCCTTGTGGTTTTAATCCTTCCAAGAACAATGAACTTGTTTTTTAGTTGGTGTCAGTTTCATGCACAAAGGCATTCACCCACTTTTCATCCAAGTAAGCACCTGGATTACCAGAAGACAAAGAAAAAGGAGTGACCAGTATAGCTTAATTGCTAACAAAAACCACTTTGAGGTAGTTTAGAGCTGGGTATCCTATCACAGCCAGGAGAGAAGCTTCTGAATTATTCAGTAACGTCAGGCCTTTCAAAAGGAGACAAAACTCATTGTCCGGTTCCATGGGGCTTAGATGAAGTTGTGTGGGTAGGAATATTAGATATTTATTTGGCATGGACTTTGATAAATAATTTACCAGTTCAGCTATGACTAACAAGATCACTGAATGGTGGAATCTCTGCAGTAAGCAAACAGAAATGCTTCCTCTGAAGACTGCACAGGTGAGGTCCCAAACTCATCAAAAGAAAGCTGGGCTGCATTTTGTAAAATTCAGCCAGCTAGCTAGGAAGCTTCATGTCAGTGGGCAAAAGTATTCATTGTGGACAGTCTTACCTGGTGTAGGGTAAATTCAGAGGTTTATTAATATAAGCCTGTACTACTGGATCAGAGGGGCCCTCAGCCCAATACCACAATGTTTTTCTAACAGAGATGTCAGAGATGAGGAAAATGTCTTGTTCTTACAATGAACAAGTGAAAAGCGTATAAATCCTTCTGCTTAAAACCCAGACAGAGCACTTTCAGCTGGGTGTACAGAAGGGGAGTTCTCTGCTAACAGTGCTAAATGTACAGAAGCAGAATTTATGCGCATTCCTAAATAGTGTACCTTTCTCATTCTTTTTAAATAGATGGCCCAGAGGCCTTCTTTAAACCCTCTGTCCCAGTCTTCTTTTGAACTAACCCCATCTATACTCTTGCAGTTGCATGTGCACATTGTCAAGCAATAGTGACATCAAGTGGTCTAGCTTAGCTGATCCCTAGAATTTTTGTTCCCCTACTCATCCCAACAAGGGCAGATATTGATTGTCATCAATCCTTTTTGTAAACAGATCTGAAATAAACCCAGTATCAGACATTTATCCTGTTGAGGGTATTGCTCATCAACTTGATTTAAGTTATATTATATACAGTTAGAATATATACAGTATGATTTACAAGAGACCTTCCAGCTTTTCACTGTATGGTAGTTTTAAAGTTCTCTATCAGAAATATACTTGTACAATCATGACAGTAAGAAGATTAAGAGCCACCTTCTCCCATCTGATCTATAGCACAGGTAGACCAATGCAGCAAGAATGAGTATTATTTATTGCTTGCATTACTTGAGTGCCTAGTATCCACCAGCAGAGATCAGGATTCTGTTATGCTAGACACTGCAAACACATGAGGGAAAATGTTCCCAACACCAAGAGACCTTACAATCTCCCAGATGAGAAATGAAAGAGGCAGAAGAAGTCTGCAGTTGGGAGAGCCCAAGACTATGAAGAGACAAAAGTAACATAGCAATGTAGTCCTGCCCCACCAGCTTCCTAAGCAATAAGGAGGCATAAAAAAACCCTTTTATAGCTACACAACCCCTAAAAACATGAAGGCATTTTGAGATGGCAAAGCCATCACTGTTGGCTGAAGGTATCTGGCAATGGAATGAACTGCCGGAAGAGATCCAATAGATACAATGTCTAACCATTGTCTGGGGGCACAGAAAAACCTTATCCTTTTCTCCAGTGATACCTACAATGGCAGGTCTACCTCTGCTCCTCAAAGACAACAGCTGAAAATGCATTTCCTTCAAACCTACCAGCTCCTTGAAGATTTCAGAGAGATGTGCTAGCTGATGAATACAAACTATTTTAAAGATATTTTCAGCATATCCCTAGTGATATATTCAATTTGCTTTCTTGTGGCAAATAATCCACTTGATATATTTGGGCCACAAATGCTACTTCAGTAAACTCTCCGTGAATTTTGGGAGAATTCCTCAGAAGTACTCTGACCAGCATCAGACAGTAGAGCATGGAAAAGGATTGCTTAGCAGGCAGTGGACTCCACCACACACATTTGCATCCAAATCACAGATTTTATGAGCCCTAGCAGCTTTAACACATGCCCTCAGCCCCTTTGGAGAGAAAGCTTAGCACAGCATACGAGGAAGGTGTGCATATGCTAGTGCATGAATTGAAGATGCCAACACAGAGAAATAAGAATAGATGCTTTTGAAAGGGGAATGTTTTCCTCCACACTCCTTCATCAGTGACTGTGATGGTGTATATGAAGCATACTTACCATCTCATCAGAGGCATCTTTGGGTTTCAGCAGCAGTGGACATGGCTGCAAAGCAAAGCAAACTGGAGGAGGTGAAATCCTGAGCATGTCAGTTTTTAACCTAGTATTGGAAAGCATAAGATCATGGAAGACACAAGAGAACACTCCTAAAAAGGGTGAATAAGAGTAGTAAGAAGGAGAAAGGTGTATGATCAGGGATGCTTTTGTATTCCACTTTAAAGGTGGTCATCACAGCCTCATGACTGTACAGCCTCTCTAGTCTGGCTGCAGCTGTCCAACCCTCAAGCCAGTCACCAGGCACATACTTGACTTCCTGATTGCCAGCAGGTGTTGAAGCCTATGCAGTGCACCTTCAGGGGTATTGATACTCATACTACTTAACTGGCAGCTGACATTGATTCCTCTTCTCATGCTAAAATCACACCCTCAGTTTGCTGTAGAGGTACACCAAGCACTGTGTTTGGTTCCTCCCCACCAGAACTGCAACATGAGGGAGCTGGATTTCCTGCCAAACTAAAGCATAACAGGCTGGGTTGACCGTGATCTTGTCCTGTGTTTCTCTTCTGTTTCCTAACATTTAAATATCCAGATTCCCATTTCCTTCCCCCTATATTCAGAAGTTAACTGGTTTACATCTAGTGGTAGAGCCCTTGTATGTGTTCCTGCAGCCTCAATTCTAGCTGAGCAAAACAGTAACGTCTGATGACACACAGCAACGTGCTACACACCCAGAATGACCTGTATGGCACATGCACAGCACACACAGTGCCACAGCAGAGGGAAAAGCTGGGAGGCCCAGATTATGGGCTCCACTGCCCCATGGTGTAAGACAGCCCTGGTTATTGCTGAGTACAGGTGAAAGTGTGAGAACATGAACTTCATTATTAGCTATTCACCATGTGTGCTTCAATATTCATTATTCTCCTGTTTAACTAGAATTATTCAAGTAAGGAGCAGAGACAATACCATATAACTTATGTGAACACACACACTGTGAATAATGAATAGTGAACAGCCAAAATGAACCTCTCACTGGACTGAAAATGTTTTGTCCAAGCTGTTTAACAAATAATTAGGAATAATATTCCCATTGACAGAAATGGGATCTTGTTGAGGAATATCCGATGCACGCAAAGAAGGGAAAATACGCACATACACACCATCCCCCCAGTTTACTGAATTTACTCACAGTGAATAATATCAGTAGGCTCTACTTTCCTGCAACTATGGGAATCCTCCCTTGGATCCACAAGAGGGGGAAATGTAGCTTTATATATCTACACACCACCCTTTTTTTGTTGCTGTTGTAACTTTTTGTAGTTTTCTAGACAGTAGTTGTAATGAAATAATTTCCTCTGACAACAGACTGTTAAGTGGAGGAACAGTGAAAAAGTAGGACAATGTTGCAGCCTCAAAGGGGCTCGTTCATCCTTTCAGGTTTTGAGGGGAAGGATGTTCCTTCCAGTAGAAAGTTGCCTAAATAGGATGCAGGAACTATGCAAAATGAATGGAGATGCTCAGGCACAGACTTGCTCTGTCATTTGGATCTGACAGGGGATGACATTTACTCCAGATTTCTCATGTTGGGTTGTCATGTTGTGTTGAATTCAGTATTAGACTCAGAAATAAGAGGTAAGAGGATCAGAATGATAAGACAGCTAACAATGAAAATTAAATGAGCAGGAAATTGTCTTTTACAAAGAAAAAAAAACAACAAACTAAAGCTAGATATATCTCCTAATTATTACACTAATAATAGATAGGCTGTGCAGATATGCACAGGCTGTGCATGAATGCATTGGATAGCATCTTGAAAATCGCTCCAAACAGCTTAGGGGAGCTGCTGAGGAGAAACTAATGTGTAAGACCTTCAAAGCAATCAAAACTCTAACAGAGTCTTAAATGGTTGTATCTTCTGCATCGTGCTCTGCCACAAAGTACTTTGAGCCTTGAATTAAATCACAGAGACACAAGCTGAAAATGAGGAAGTGTAGCCACAGCTTGATTCTAATGTAAAGCTTACCTCACCTCACCAGAAGGATCCAGGATAGTGTTATAAGCCAAATTTTCACATCCTCTGTACTCTAACATAGCACATAGCATCACCCTTGGAAAATATATAACCTACCCGAAATAGAAGTATGCAGACCCAGGATGTAAAAAAACAATTGCCCTTTGCAATCAGGGTCAACTTTTGTTCTTAATACACCTCTTTGGACCATTTTATTTCATATTGCTCCTGTTTTATTTTTTGCATAGGAGCCATGGGGAGTGCTGCAGATAGAGGGGGAAATCCCAGGGCTGTGTTAAAAAGATTCCAGATGTAAAGCAAAATGGATTAATACATTTTTCTACAAAGTGGTAAAATGAAAACACAATTGATGGACTTCCACACAGTTTGCCTGAGGCAAAGAGCATTCCATTAAAATAAAAATACATTTGGTTAGAGCAAATTAAATGTTCCCAAGGAGGAATTGCTTGAGGTCAAAGGTGAAGCCACTTTGCTTGCACACATGTTTTCAATCTGTTTGACCTCTGTGATCAGCAAGGCTCAGATGTGCAAAGGGGAAAAAGCTTAAAAGAGATTGGGAAGAATAAAAAAATAAAATACAAAGAAATGCATAAAAGATCTGCATAACATAGCTGTAAACTCCCTGTACTGAAAGAGAGTAAGTTGTGAAGAGTTTTTCTGTGATCCTTCTGTAGGTAATAAAAGACACGGAAGATCTTGACCATATTGCAGAATAATGTTTTTTCTGAACAGCTGTGAGAGAAAAAAGCTGTCTTAAGCTACTGTGGCGGGGATTTGTGTGGCTGATCATGAACATGCCTGAAAAAACTCAATGGAAGTGGAGCAAAAGGAAGAGCAAGTGAAAGACTTTCTGCTGAACCAGTGCCCCATTTCACGCATACTCACTGCTGAATTTGCTCTGGATGGCCTCTTGCTGGCATCCTTTCAGTTCAGGTTAGTGCCTAAGAAACCAGGGGGGCTGGAGCAATCAGAGGACAGCATTCTGCCAGCATGACAGGTGACAATGCAACTTTCACTGTTGCTCAAATCCACAAGGGATGAGCAGTGTATGCCCTGCCTCCTTTATGAGACTAACCTAACCTAAGGTCTTATTCCTGCACTCTGGAGTCATCTGGCAGGCAGGGGAGACAGGGTGAAAAGGGGCAGAGAAAATGGGGTTATGAGTTTTGCCTCTGCTGCTTCCCTTCTTCTTCTCTCCAACAGATTCCATGAGTCAGGGTCTTCAGCACAACGTGAATGTTTCAAACTTGGGCTCAAATATGTCCAAAGGAAAGCAAAAAAACACACGCAAATATCAGCTGAAGGCTCTTCTGGAGCTTGCTCACTTCAGCCCAGAATGCCAAAGTGCTACAAACTCCAGACTCCTTTATTGCCAGCCACAGGTTTATGATGCCTACTAATGCTGTGTGTTCACTACCCTGGCAGAAGGCATTAGACTGGCTTTCCCCTGCAGCTGGTGCTTGAGAGAGGAACCTCTCAATAGTGGCTGTTTCTCGCAGCCAAGCCTTAATCAGGTCAACAAGAATGGATTTTGCTTCACACTCCCAATGAAAGGCTGTCACACGAGCAGACTAGAAGTCCACAGATCCTTTGGACAAACTAGACTTTGACGTTTGGTCAGATTGCTGTTTTGAAGCCAGTCAGTTTAGCTTCTCAGTATTTCACAACTCATCTATTTGCTATGGGTTAGCAAACCCATATGGGTTATTGGCCCCTCTCCATCCGTGACAGCTGTGTTATTGCCGTGTCACTGCAGGAAAAAAAGAAAGGTGCTTTACATCTTTCCCAGGTTATTACTACGTATTGATCCATGTACAGCCCTGCAGCTGCAGGTTGCACCCCTGGTGGCTCACTACCCACCCACATGCTAGCAGGTACCAGTGTGAGAAGTACATCTGCTCTGCAGAGCCCTGATCTCAGCTGGGAGGTCATGGCTCATCTGTGCACCCATCTGGCCTCAGAAGATTTGAGTGGCATTTCCATTGTGACTTTCAGCACTTTTTTGTCTTCTCAGCTGCTTCAAAACAGCAGATAACCACAAATTCACTTTTCAAAAGGGGAGTGTGTCTGCATCTCTACTAACTCCTGATGAAGAAAAGCAGCTCTACGTTTGTCACTAATCCTTGTTCTCACTGGTCCTAAAATCCTGAAGCCAAAACCTCAGCCAGCATGAATAAGAGGGGCTGAATCAATGATATGGGTTAAAATGAGCTGAAAATCTGGGAGGTAGTGTTCAGAAAGTGCACAGCCATCTAACATGTTCTTCAGCTGCAAATCAACCCCAAATTTCTGACTGTAACTCACCCCACTCTGAGTCACTTCCAAATCTCAGCCCCCTGAGCTTTGGGGTAGAGGGGATCCTGAAATCATGCTTTAATCATCTGCAAGATCAAGGCTATTTATACCTTACCCTATGGCACCATTGTCCAAAACGGGTTTGCTACATCTCTCTTGGAGTAGCCTCAACCTGTGAGGTTGGATTTTTTATGAACAGGTAAGTCTGTGCCATGTGAGGAACAGCAGAATTTACACTTGTCATCTGTGAAATGAATTACATGTTCCAGGCATCTGCAGCTTCATAAACTATAACACAGTGTCAACAGTGCACCTGTGAGGAGATTTTACACAACAGGAGCAAAGGAACTGCCAGTGCACTGAGGGGATGCACAGGCAGAAATGGTGGAAAGACATTTGGCCACTACCTGCTTCAGCTTGCCGAAGTTTTCTCTCCTGTGTGCCTATCCAGCAGCAGATTTACACCACCATCAACGAGAGTGCATACTTTTATCAGCCTTTTAAATGCTCGGTTCCTCTCTGTAATTGGGTGTGGTGATGAGGCTCTGCTTGGCATTCCTCTGTGGTCCCCCTTGAGGGGAGGACTGCTGGTGAAGGGCCCTTGAGGGAGAGGGGGGGACAGGAAGGGGTTTGAGGGGTGGGGGAGGGGGAAGGAAGTGTTGCATACGAGATTAAGGACTGAAGATCTAGTTCATTTTCCTTTTATCTGTGTGCCATATCACTGAAGTCTCTGCTTTCCCTGTGTTATATTCAGTGTGCAGTGACTCATCTGCAAGCGCAAATTACCTTGCTAAAGTATTCTTAGGAGAAATAATTAGCCACAAGCACCTCCTCTCCAGCCTCCTGTACGTGCCTCCGGGGACTGGGGCGCTTGACATAAATCATTTGGTCCCAAGCCCTAGCACACACCTTTCCCAAAAGACTCCATAATTGGCAAAGTAGTTGCCAACCAGGTTTAAAGTGATTTGAAACTGTTTTCCATACAGCCTTGCTGATAGCAAAAGGTTTCCCCCTTTCCTCAAGCATGAGTTACAGCAACATGATTGAATGTAACCCATTACTCAGTTCAAGCTGTGATTCTGATATGGTATAGACAATATAAATTCCCCAGAGCTCTGTGAGGTTACCTCAATGGTCCATTTAAGTCCAATTCAATTAGGCTCACTATAGTTCTTGGGATTTCTTAGGTATGTTTGCAGCAGCCTAGGGGTTTGAATGTGAGAACAGTATTCATCTAGGAGTTTTAAATTAGGTCTCAGGTGTCATCATTCTAAATGAATTATTACAGTGGTGTGTTCATGCCATTACAGGTAAGGTTATGTTCATATCTCCACTCAGCCATATTAATGCACCAAGGGCTGGAACTTGGTATGTAAGGTCCTTGCCTTACAGTGACTTTTTAACCCACTTTTCAAAATAATCGGGCTGCCAGGCACTGAGCTGTATTTAAAATGCATATAAAGAAGTTGTTTACTTTCAGCTTCTAATTGTCAATGATGTGGTTTAGGAGCTGCTGTCACACCTATAGCATTGTCAGTGCACTCCTCTCCACACAGAGTCTGGGGGAAAAGGTGCCTGCCCTGCCTAGCTCACCATCGCAGCCTATGGCAAATAGGTTGGCAGTGGGAAAGGGAGTGCTGGGATGGGCAAAGTAATGGGGAAAGGAGTGTGAGCCACTGCTGTTCTCCTGCCTGCCTTTCAGTTGTTGGATTTTGGAGTCCTTGTGGTTTTGCTTTATTTCCCTAGACACAGCTGGTGGGGAGGGAAACATAAATATGTGCTTTATTTCGCTTTCCCCAGATTTTCTCCATTTGTGTCTGAATGTGATCACTCTCCTATATTTAACACTCATTTCAGTGCTTTTAGGAATGGGTGTGGTGAGAGGAGCAGCCCAAACAGCCCCTCCATATTTTGTGTCTGCAGATGGACACTATTTGGTTCCTCTGACAAGGCAATGCAAATACCAGGTACACAGATGAAGCTTACTTTAAAGAAGGAATAAAAAGGCAGAGAAGATGGTTTGGCAGGTAACTTTGGAAGCCTAACTGACCTTTGAGTTGTTTCCTGAGTATTTAAAGGGTAAAGATAACATTTCTTTATTGGCCTACATAGTGAAATTATTTTCATTACTTTACTCTAGTCCCCTCTAGTATTTCCAATAGAAAGTGAGACCCCTTGGTCCATCACTGTATTAACAGGAAAAGTCACAATCCTGCTAGGGCTAAATAGAGAAAGGGCAAGGGATATTTCACAGGTGGAGAGCTGAGGAACAAAACAATCAGGTGGCCTTTACATAGTTTTACACAGCCTGTCAGGTCTCCTGGATCCAAGCCTCCTAAGATGCATGTCATACTTTCTAGAAGAGTATCCTACCCCTCATAGCCCTAACCTTTTCCTATTGCTTTTATCCTAGAAACTTCACTTAGTTTCTCTCCATTCAGATTTGCTATATCCTATCCCTATGCTCCTGGGAGAATCATGCCAATATTTTGCCTGTGTTATACAGGGAAATAGTTGGAAGAAAAGACTCAAAATCTCTTTCCTCCACTCTCTGTCATATTTTTGCTAGAGCAAACCATAGCCCTAAGATCCTTCCCAGATCAAATAAATGCCTCCAGGAAGAAATGATCAAAGGAGAAAAGATCTTAAGAAATCATTAGTCTGGGTATTTCCTTGTATTAGAGTGGCCCATTATGACTCAAGCAGTCTCCTGAGTTAAAAAAATTAAAGGGTGAAGGATGCTTCTCTGGGGACAGAGGCCCCCAGGTGAGGGAGAGCATCTGTAGGGCACAATCACACAAACAGGACTCACTTTTCCCTTCTCCCACCTATCTAAAAATGAGTCAGATCCTACCCATGGGCCAGGTAGCAATGTTAGTGTTGATTATTTCCAAGATTATTTCCAAGTCTTATAAGCAGCATGGCACTAGTATGACGATCTCAGAGAGCCACACACTTCCAGGCATCTTGCTGTCTCTTCTGCCTGCCACAGTCAGGGACCCATTCTGGCTGAGTACAGAGACATGGGATCAAGGAAGGTCACCATGCCTCCAAAGGCATCTGGGGGACACACAGAGAAATGGCTCAGTTGTTTCTAGATCTCAGCTGGGATATCCTGATTGCCTCATTGTACCATGGAAGCTTTTCTGTGAGATTAACAGTAACTGGGGGATGCCTGCACTGTGCATAAATTATCTCTTAACCAAACATGTTAGGTCACATGCTAGATGCTGGATGTTTTCCAGTCTTTCTTCAGTATCTGTTTCTAGTAGTGGAATTTCAGCAATTCATTTTCTGTTAGCTAAGTAACTAATTTGTACAGATGTATTTTCTTACCATTTAACTATCTCCTTTTAGAAGTAACACTTTTGGAAGTTTTTGCATCATCTGTCAACTGGACAATAAGAAGTAGTGGGAAAACAACAGGTGCTCACTTTACACCTTAAGAAAGGTAGGACATTTCACATGAGAACACAAATCTTGACATTTCTGCACAGTTAATCTATAGACAGACTAGCAATTGGGAGTAAAAAACCTTCCCTAAAGCACAAATGTATGACAGATCTGTGTTGGACTCTCAGATCTAGAAACCGATCCTCATCCCTGAGGGGCCTAAGTTCAGCACAAGTACCGGGGAGGAGGGAAAGAGAAGAAAAATTACTTCTCCACTGTCTCTCTGCTTCTCAAGCCTGCTGGGGCCTAATCTGTTATTCACAGGTTTGCCTAATGTTTTACTGGCTGCAATCATCCTCTGTGGACAGCCCCACTGGTCTGGGTTCTCTGGTGCTGCTCAATTGTTGTCTGCACTGGGAGCACCCAAGGGCACTTCCCAGTTCCCTAATTTGGCAGCTGAGTTGCAACCCAGCCCCTCACCTGGGCAAGATGAGCCACTCACTGCTTCCTGCATGCCTTACTTGCCCCAGGAAGCAAGCACAGGCTAGGGGTGCTGTGCTCTTCTTTGTGCCCTTCCTGGCACCCTGCAACTCAGATCCCACACTTGCTGGTCCATGAGATGCAGCCTGGGCACCCTGGCCAGACTCCAGCTGCCCTGAGACCTCCATGTGCAGCAAGGAGGGATTAAGTGAACAGCCACAGGAAATATCAGAGGCACCCCTAAAGCTGCTGCTGGGAGATTCTGCCAGCTGTCTTGCCTGGACTGGCTGAAAGGAGGCTTCGTTTGGGTCAGAGATTTGCGTGGCTTTGTTTCTTCACTCTTTGTGACTATTGCATTTTTGCAGGCATGTGCTAGGCAGCTGAGAATCCTCTGAACTGGTCCTCAGCCCAAACCTACCACCTCAGTGAAGCTCTTTCTTTCCTGTAACAGCCAATTTCATCACGGTTTCCTTCCAATGTCAGTAAGGAACAGACTCTACCAGAAACAACTCACAGCACCGGCAGGGCACAGCTTGCAAAATGTGGCACCCATAGCATCCACTCCTCAGAGCCACTTAAAGCAGCAGATCCCACTGAGGATGTAAAAACCTGTGCTCTCCCCCACCAGCTGCCACTCTCCGTCGGTGGCTGCCGGCGGGTTTCCGCGGAGCAACAGTGACATCCAGTGGCCACAGCCCCGGCTGAGCTGTGCGATTCATGCTCAGGCATTACTTGGGAGTGTGCCTAGATGCTTTGCCTTCATTATGTGAAAAAATGATGCGCAAAGTACTGCCAGGCTGGAGAGATAGGGGCCTTATGGGAAAAGCAAGTCTCACTTTTCAGCAGGAAACCGGAGTGCTACTAAAGGCAACCGAAGAGTGGCAATTCAGCCAGGGGGACTTTGGTTTAGAAACCACACAAAGAGCACAGACTTAAGTATTTTAGTGAGAGGTGAGAGGGTATTTCTGGAAGGGGAAGGTCACCTCCATGCCTTGGCTGCTAACTCCCAAAATCGAAAAAAATCTATGGGGTGTATCCTTGCATTAGTGAAATTGGCTTGGCATTATTTTTCCATCTCCTTCTTGTTCCAAATCTCATAACTAGCTGTAAATATTCCAGACAGTCAAGGTGCTTTAAAAAAACCCCAAATGCTGTGATTCTCCTGATACCTGCCCACTGCTGGAACCCTGGCTCCAAAACAGTGAGTACCAGGAAACAGGCAAAATCAAAGGAGCAGAGATGCTGCAACCTCTCTGACTTCTTTTCCCCAACAGTCTAGCTTTAGTGTAAATGATGATAAGAGCTACCCTTACAAAACTGACCTCAGGCTAAGCCTACACTGGAAACCTCTATCTGTAGAACCACACTGGTTTAAGCAGTGACAATTTTATTCCTGGTAAATCCCTAGAGCAGGATTAGCTGTACTAGCAAAGGCTCCTGTGAAGGAGTGATGGCAGGCAAGTTAACAGGCAGTAGTCTCCACTCACCAGCAGTGCCTGAGGCAGCCCTAGCTCAGTCTGAGTGTCCTTTCCTTCTCACCCTCCTCCCTCTGAACCACAACCCATTGCCCATGAGCTGGAGGGCTCTGCAGCTGCACCAGCTCAGCTATCCTGCTACAAAGCAGCCCTTCATCATCACTCTTGCCTGTAAGATCTTTTACACAGCAACATCCCAGCATATCCAAGAATATGAATATGCTGGCAATAATACTGATTACAAGCGCTTCAATGCAATTTGCCACAACTCCTATGCCAATCTTTCCTCTCATAAGATCTGTAATAGTAAAAATACTCATCAGATGGAAAAATGCCATCATAAAGGAGGGAGAAGGGCTCTGTGCATCTGAGTCATTGCTTGTGCACTAAAGATCAAGGACTGGACTAACTACATGAGAAGCCACTTCCCAATGTCATCATCCTTGGCTGCACTGTAGATATCACACCTTTAACATTTATATAAGTTATATGGATGCTGAGAAAGGAATCCATGACCCACATATGTCGAGAAGTGACTTCTTGGTTCTTGAGGGGAGAGAAAGCCAGATAATTAAGGTAACCAGTAGATTTATTTCTAGCTTTCCCGGTAGCTCCAGGGTCGTTCAGGACTGCCAGTGAATTGGGAAAAAAATCAGTAACTAATTGAGAAATAAGCATTCAGTGTTACAGCTCATCCCCTGAAACCTCAAGTCATCTAAGGGGAACCCTGTTCTTGTAAGATCTCCATCCCTGGGGCTGTTTGAAGACGTTGACAGGACATTAGTATGGCCACCTCCTCCCACCACACAGTAGATCTGAGGAAGGATGGGTCCCCCTGGTGCCTCCTGCTAGAGAAGGAAGTTGCACTCTCACTTCAAATCACTGCCTGCTTTTCCCATGTGTGCCATAATTGTGTGCCTGGGACATCCCCCTTGTCTCAGCCTTGCACGAGCCCTACTCATGCCTCCTAAGAATCACTTACTTTCTAGAAAACCTGGAGGTAGTTTCCTCACTAGCACTGAACATTCTGGGAATGTCATGGGCACTTGAGCAGAGCTGGACCTACCCTGGATGAGATGGCACCTGCAAGAGACTGATGGCACAGAAAACCCTGTACAGGTACTACTTCCAGAAGCATGTCTGCAGGTTCACACCCAGGACATGAAAAAGTCCCCTTTCCTGGGATACATCCCACTCATCTCATGACAATAAAATGACTTTGTACCACTGCTTCTTTCATAGTTACCATTGTTGGCTGCCCTGGCAGGCAGGCAGAGGGATATGCTCCCTGTCCTCATCAGAAGATACTCATATTGCAGGGCACCCACAACTGCTCCATGTGTGGAGGCTGAGGAGAAGCATTCATTCTGCTTTTCCACCCCTCATTTAGCAGCTACAGTGAAAGACAGACTGACTCAGCCTGCAAGAAAAACCCAAGTGACCCAAGTCTCTTGTTTAATGGTGTTGGCTACGGCTGCTGTCTTCCCTTTCCAAGCCTAACAGGGAAAACCCGATGGGAAACCAGTGGCTGCTAGGTGTGCAGCAGCTCCAACAAGGGGCCCAGGTCAGCAACAGTGGTGTCAACATGCCAGGACTCCTGGAGCCAGGGTATGGTTTCAGCACAAGAGGTGGGTGCCAAAATTACACCAGCACCTCATTAACCTGGAGAAGCAGCTCTGCACAGCGAAAGAGACAGGGATGGCAGAGGAGGCGGAGGCCAGGCTGCTGCTCAGGCGTCAAAGCACAGGCAATAATTGACAGCTCCATGCTGACAGAGAGCAATGAAGGAGACATCTATAGACTTGTCCTCCCAATGTGAGGAAAGAGCCACGTGGTTCTCTAACAACCTCGCTTCAGCATCACCTTCCTTTTCATGTGCATAATAGCTACCAGCAGCAACAGCAGCATCTCCTGTCAATCACTGACATAGGATTCCACTTGACACTGTGAAGATCTTGTTTCACGAACAACAGGCCACCAGGAGAGAGGTGTCAAGTGTTGGAAGATTTATAGGAATCAAACTCTTCTTTGTAAAAGAGAAAAAATGAGGGTGGCAAAACCAAAAAGGATGGGAATAGAAAAAAGACAGAGAAGAAAACCTGCTGTGAGGGAATACGATAAGGGAAAGAAGACAGTGGCCCTGTCAGGCTGGTGTGGTGCACTAGTGCTGTGCTGATTTTGGTCCCATCTCCTGGCTTAGTCCCACACTGATGCTGCTTTTTATCCCTGGGAACCAGAAGTGGGGCTGTGATCAGATTCTGCTTCAATGCTGATAAAGTCCATTGCTTGTTGCTCTTTGCTGTCATGATCCTACTGACTCCTGGTATATTTAGCCCAGCAGTCCTTCACAAACTCATGATATCCCACTGGCGTTTGAGTAGGGTACTTGAAATATTTTGCTTATGTATGCAATAACTTGTGATTCTTAAGTCCATATTTAACTTGGTCTGGCACCAAGATAATGTTACAGAAGTTCTGTCCTCTCCCTAAGTCTTTGCAGTCAGCAAAAATCTGCAAATCTGCTGACTTCCACCCTGTTTCGTCTTTCACTTTTAAATTACATGAGTATCTTCAGTCATGGTTACTACCTTCTAGATAGAGGTCTGAATCTTCACAGATAGCTCCTACAACTCTTTTTAATTCAAAAGACTTCCAAGTAGTTGTCATATCCCTTCCTCCAGGAGAGCCCAGTAGGTGAGAGGAAAGACCCATGCTGTAGCATTTTACCCAGATTCTTCTCCATCCTTCTCATCAATTTAAACTTCAAAGGTGCTGAGGGTTTTTCCTCCCTGTTAAATGTCAGCAAGTGTTGACGTCAGGTAGCACTTCATCTATGACCACAGGGACGGCTCTATAATATATCTTCTTTTTCACCTTTTTCTTTTGAAGAGGCACAGTTCCTCTTGCTCATATGATGGACTGAATCATCTGACACTATATTTGCACTTTCCCAGAGGCCAGCAGGCTTCAACTACTAAGCCATCATCATCTAGCCTCCTCCTATGGGCATAATATGCTAATTTATACCCACAATCAAGCATCTGTGATACCATTTGTGCTGTAGATACTGTGGAGGGAATTGATGGTTATTCAGATCTTGTGTTAACTGAAGAAAAACTGATTTATTTCCCCACTGAGTGGAGTTACTAAAAACCAGTGTGGATGAACTCTTCTTTTTCAATGTGCCTTGGCTGCATGCTAATAGTTTGGAGTCTAGGTGATTCATTCAATGGAGAAACTTTGCTCTTTGAATTATTCACTTATTCAGCTTACTAAACCAGATAAGATGGCAGAACCTTTCCTCATCTCTCAGAGGGTATATTAATATATTTCAAACATTCACATTCTGCCCAAATATATATATATATCAAGACTTACTTGTGTCTGTGTTCTTTCTCTTTAGTTGATTTGATACTCTTTTGTTCTAACTTCACTTGTATCATTAAGGTTTGGCTGGGAATAAAATCAAAGAATCATAGAATCATAGACTATCTCGAGCTGGAAGGACCCATAAGGATCATCAAGATGCTCTTCATGTAATTATTTTATTTTATTTTTTATGTATCAAGGCTGTTGACACTTTTTCAGGCAAGGACCAGATCATCTGTGATAAGGCATCTAGCACAGCTAAATCTTGGTTCAGTTTGTCTGTCAGCCTCCAGTTACACAAACCATGATAATATCTGATTGCATGCCTCTCCCTTTGTCCCGCTCTTGAAGTATCCCATATGACAAAGTCAGTCAGGGACCAAGTCACCCTTTGCATTGTCTATTGCAGCAGACTTCTGTTGCAAGTTCCTCTACAAAACTAATAAAACATAATAACATAGAATATTATTAACAGAAAGTCTTCACTTGAACTGTTTGTTTCCATTTACTCTCACTATACAAACTTAGCAAGATAATAATAGTTTAGGAATAATTTTGAACATATACAAGGACATTTTCTGATCACAATAAGGTGAAATACACATTTTTTTTCCTGCTGAGTCCTATTTGCTCTGAGGTATTATTTACCTCTGGCTCTTCACAATCCTGCTGTGTTAATACTGTTTCAACAGTGATTTTTAACATTTAATGAAGGCATTATATTAGCTTTTAACCAGTTGATTGTTATATTCTGCATTCCTGAGATTAATTTTTCCCATTCACTTTAAGATGAAGCATTATGTTTCATTTCAACCGAGTCAGTTTCTGAACAGGCCAAATTTAATTATCTGCAAATTTTCCTGTGTTTTCTCCATTTCAGGATAACAAAGCAGCACGTTTCTTTAGTGCTGAATCACACATAAATTACACAGACAGTAATGGGAAAAAGAAAGAAATAACATAGTGAATGCTATTTTAAGAAGAACCAACACTTTCAAGGAGAACAGGAGACACACAGAGATTGTGCCTGGTCCGTTGATATGAGCATGGGAGAGACCCAAAGGAATTCCTTCTTGCACAGCCAATGTAAGCCATAGCAATACTCTTTGAGTATGGTTGCTCCTTGCAGGGTTGAGAAGCAGTGAAAATCCCATGGAGATATAGAGAGACAAAAAAAAATAATCTTCCTCCGAGGTATCCAGAGTGCTATGGATACATGCTACTGTCCTATCTAGTTCAGAGTAATATGCCATCCCTTTACAGCAGGTGAATAAAGGAGACACAGTGTTAAATTTTCTGGCATCTAGTTTAACACATCTTCCATTCTGGGGCCTTAACTATATGCAGGTGGTGTCCAGGTGCAGTTGTTTGGACTATTTCCATTGGGAACATTTGCTTATAGAATAGTCTGGTTCATGTGGTTTTATTGTTTCAAAAAAATGTGTTCTCCTGGCCATTCATTATGGGCTTTCACTCTTTCCAAATTTTCCCTATGTGTCCACACTGAATAACAGCTAATCAAAGACACAAATAAAAGAGGCCCACTTTGAGAGAACAATTCTAACATAGTTTGCACAATATGCTTGGCCTGACTGATTTTTCCAAAATCTACATCAAGAGTATATTTTAAAGTATGCAATATTATTCCTGAGATTAATATAGGGTTTTTTTCTTTTCGTTCTTGAGACCACTGAATTTCACCATGAAATTAAAAAAAAATAATAATTAAAAGGTTACTACCTGGACTTTATAAGGCAGTTATATGACAAGGAAGACATAATAAGAAAGAAGGATGGCACCAATATACAAGAAAAGCTTGAAGACAAAAAAAAAATAAATAAAACACTGTTGGGGAACAAAGGCATTTTCCAATGACCAGCCACTAAATTCCATCACCACATTTGGTTATGCTGAACAATCTCATTAAGGTTGCTTAAGAGATAAGTGCTGTCAGAAATGTTACTATGGTAAACTATGACAGCCTAGATACAGGTTAGCAACCAAAAGCTTCTAATGGTACCATGGTCTGACAATACCTTTAACTGGGATGGCCAACAAGTATCTTCATTCTCAGGAATCTTCATTCATATGATCAGTCTAGAATTAGTTTGGTTCGTATCAAAGGCACTATATAAAACAGTTTATCACAGAATATCTTCTCCAAAGTTATTACAAACTAGTTAAGCTTAAATTCAATGGGAAACACAGCAAAAATGTTTTGTAAGTCAGATTATTGATTTATAAGAACAAAAGTGCAGGTAAATCAGCCAAACTATTTAATACAAAGAAAATGTACCTTTGTCTTCCCTAAGACAAAGATGACCAGTGTGCTCAAAAAGGAAGGATGAAAACATATCCTGCCTTAAGTTAGGAAAGCTCTGCCACATGATTTTTCAAGGCTATTAGCAAATCTCTTTGATAAAGTAATCAAGTTGTGGACAGCACCACAGAACTGGGGAAGAGCAAGTGTATGACCTGAAATTAAGAAGGTGAAAAAATTGACCCATATTTACAGGTCTATTAGAGTCACTTGAATAGCTTGTTAGGCTTTGAAACAGCATTCTGTGGGGAGTCTAACTAATGATGCAGAGGTGAAAGCAATATGGGATAAAATGCAACATGGGATTACTAACGGTAGACCTTGCCAGACTTACTCAGCTTTTTTTTTAAAAAGGTAATTGGGAGGGCAGCAGGGAAGGTATTTCCAGTAAAAACAGGGAAGCATTCATGTATTTGTATGAGGCCCAGGTGATACCATATGGAATCCTGGTCATCCATGTTTCAGGTAGATACCTTCCAGCTGGAAGAGGCAGAGAAAGGCCAGCAGGAAGGTTAGGACAATGGAAGTGAGATGTCTGGCTGTTCAGCCTAACAAGCAGTGGCTGACTGGGGACGCATCTGTGAGGAGCAGCCTGGGGAAGGGTGGCCTATCTAAAATAAAAGGCAACACTGGCATAGAACTTGTGCATACAAAATGGTCAAGATTAAATTTAGGCTGGAAGGAAAACAAGATGCAAAAGCTTTGCAGCTCAGGCAAAGGCTTCCAAGAAGTCTTGTGACATAGCAAGCTAATTACATCTTAGGATGAGCAGTGGATGAGAAAGGATGGATCAACAAAGTGACCTGAGAGTCATTCAGGCATTGTCTTTATTTCCTCAGTCCCCACTTGGTGCTTTTCAAAGACCATTGCTACAATTTCACATAAAAAACATGCTCTGAACTAATTTTCAAATCAAATTATTCAAATTAGATCACGTTAAGAAATACAGCATTATCATGGTTTAACCTCAGCTGGCAACTAAACACCAGGCAGCCGCTCGCCCACTGCATGTGTTGTGGTTGTGCGTGTGCCGTCGTCCTCCCCCCCCAGTGAAACCGCGTGGCTTGAGATAAGGACAGTTTAATAGAACAACTCAAAGAGAAAAAACAACAGTAGTAACGATAATGCTAATTAAATGATATATAAAGTGAGTGATATAAACCATGAGACTTGAGACCAGACACACTGTCCTCGACCTGAATACACACTGAAGCCGCAGCCAGACCAGCCCTCCCCTTATATAGCAGCCAGTATCAAATATCCCATTGGCTGGTTCAGTTGTTTCTCCCGGCTGTGGCCCCTCCCAGCTGTGGTCTCTCCCAGCTGCTTGTGAACATTAACACTACTGTGGCCAAACCCAGGACAAGCATAAAACTAACATTACTATGAATTTTGAAAAATGGCAATTCAATGCCAGGCTACTTGAGAATCAAAATAAGTGGATCATTATAATACTTCACACAATTTGTATTATAAAATTCCTGTATTTTAATGTCAATTAATATTATCTTTAAAATAATTTATCATGTGAATAAATAATAAAACTAGGAATATAAATAAAACCTAGCAGCAATAAACAGTTATTGGTGTAGGTATAGGCTGAATGTTACTAGCCATTAATATGGACTTCCCATGTGAGTAAGAGAAGATGCAAAGAGCCCAGTTCTGTTTCCAGTTACATCACTTGGACAAGTAATCCTCCATTCCTCTGACATTAGCAATGGATGAGGGAATATATAGGAAGAGCCATCAGGTCAATTCATGGCTCTAGGACTGGTGCCGTCGACAGGGCTTTGGATTTTTTGATCATGGCTCAGTATACAAGGCATCAGATCTTCGAGCAGCTAATGGGATGCACTT
>VYZX01007001.1:0-49539 GCA_013401335.1 Brachypteracias leptosomus
GCAGGGTGGGGGGCAGGGGGCGAAGAAAGAGAGAGTGGCTGTGAGTGTGGGGAGCATGCGGGCATAGGCAGCATGGATGCAGCCCTATTCCCCACCCAAGGGCAGAGCTCAGACACCAGCAGCCCTGTGCTCCTACCAGACACCACACCATCCAGCCTTCCCGGGACCCCTGACCACCCTCTACCCTGGCCAAGCCCTGTCCGGCACCACCAGGGGCACGTTGTGGCCAGTGCTCCCCAGGTAGCAGGGACACGGGGCTGGTGGGGACATTTTACCTTCTAGATCATCAATGGTTTTCTCCAGCTTCGCCACAGACCTCTCTGCAAACTCCGCCCGGGTCTCAGCCTGCAGGAGCACAGAGGGAGGGGGTGAGCTATAGGGCACGACGGGGATGGTGCAGGCTGCACTGTACTCTAAATCTGTCCCACCTGCATCTCTGGTACTCTTCTCCATGAGCCATCCCATGGGAAAGGCAAGGGACAAGAGCCTCACAGACCCCCCTCACACCCTAAACCAGAGCAGGCTGATGGGGGGGCATCCCAGACCCAGGCACCTGCCAAACTGCAGGGCTGCAGTTAAGGGGATGGTGAGAGGACTCAGGAATAACAGGTCCAAAATCCACACGGGATGGCAAACTCTTGCCTGCACCAATGCAGTGCCAGTGCTGCACCCCTTACCTCCTTCAGTTTTTCCCCTAGAAGCTTGATTTCCTCCTCATACTTGTCCTCCTTGGTGGAATACTGCAGAGACAGAGACAGGCACCTGTGAGCCCCACGGGACACCTCTGGCCATCCTTCACCCCAGCAGGAGACCCCAGCACCCCCACGCACTCTCCCCAGCCCCAGCAGCCCCACCAGGTCCTACCTTGTCAGCCTGGGCCTCCAGGGACTTCAAGTTGTTGGTGACAATTTTCAGCTCCTCCTCTAGGTCACCACATTTACTACATCCCAAGCAGGGGCAGCCAGGAAGGGGAACGGGTTGGGGTTGGGTAGGGTGGGAGGCAGGAGAAAGGAGGGAGCAGAAAGAGCGGGCACAGGGAAGGAGGGAAGAAAAAGAGAAAACAAGTTGAGAGAGGAGAAAACAGCGCAGGTGGAGAAGGACCAGAGCCACTGCGAGCGGGAGCTGCTGGGACGCATCCATTCATCTGTTCCTCGTGCTTCCTTGCACAGACACCCCGTGCATCACTCCTGCCAGCCCCTCCAAGAAGGAGGTGGACATGGAGGGATGGAGAAGCGTGCCCAGCCTGCGCCCGCTGGAGCAGGAGGTGAGGGGAGGTCGGTGGTGGAGGCAGCGGTGCAGAGAGGAGAGAGGTGGCTTGCATGGTTTGAGAGACAGCAACAGAGAGAGGGGGGCTGCTGCGCATCGCCCCGCACCCCTGCCCCAGTACCTCTTCTTCTGAGGCAATGAGGGATTTGAGAGTCTGGTCCATGGTCCGCAGCTCTTCTTCCAACTGTCTCACTCGGCTGGGGTGGAAGAGGGGTACCCCGGAAGGGGACAGCAGAGAACAGGGTCAAGGATGTGCTGCTGGTGGACCAGCACCCCCTGCTCCCAGCCTGTGAGCCCTGGGACCACCCCGATGGCACACCCTGCTGCTCCCAGTGAGGGACATTCCTGTCCCCACGCAGACATCCCCATTCCCGTGGCTGCCAGGAATTTGGAGTAATGGCTATGTGGAACCCCCACGCACTGCCCACCCCACTCACCTCTCCGCCACCTCTGCCCTCTCCTCTGAGCGCTCCAGCTCTCCCTCAAGGACGACTAGCTTGCGGGCGACCTGTTGACAGCAGCAAGAGGCACGTGTTGGCTCCACACTTGCCCTGGCTGGGGGCACAGGAGTGCAAGGTGGCCAGCAGGACTGGGGGAAGGGGATACGCACCTCCTCATATTTGCGGTCAGCTTCCTCTGCTATGTGCTTTGCCTCCTTCAGCTGCATTTCCTGGAGCTCCATCTTCTCCTCATCTTTCATGGCCCTGTTTTCGATGACCTTCATGCCTCTGAGGAAAGCCCAAGCCAGAAGATGTTACTGCCATGGGTCAAGGTGGCACCTGTATCTCCTGCCTGTACACTGTATCCTAACCCTGCCATTCTCCAACCCTAGAACCATGGGACATCACCCAGGGATGCCAGCACTTGCTGGCCACCCCATGCAGTAGGTTCACAGCAGCAGTACCCCAAGGATGCTCCTGCATGTCATTACAGAAGCAGAGCTGGCCCAAGGGACATGTTCCAAAGTGAAGTGATGTGGCTATGGTGCCTCTTAATCAGGCAGGTCCTGAACCCATCATTTAGTGGGGGGAAATGTGCACAGCCCAGGATGAGCCAGCCACAACCTCCCTAAAAGCAGCCTGACAGTCCAGCAACCTTTAGGAAATGCTAGAAAACATCCTGTGGCAAACCCTTTTCTCATTCAGGGGTGATGCTCACAAGCAGGGGGTGACCAAACCTCGCAAACCACTATGGCAAGGACACCTGCAGACTTTTCTCCTCTCACTTGGATATTGTTGCTCAAACTGGTCTTTGCCAATGGAGGGAAAAGCTCACGTAACTGTAAGGAACGCTGTGACATGTCCAGGCACTCCCATACAGCCTGAGTGCCCTCACCTGCACAGCTCCTGCCTGGGAAAACTGCTTGCTGCAAGAATGGGGCAACACACTTTGCAGGATTGGTTTTTTTGAATGAGGCTCGTTTGTTTTCTAAAGCTGACTTTGGTTCCCAGACAGTTTCCCACTCCTGGACTGTTGTTTGGCCCCTGAGCACAAGAGGCTGCTCTGGGGTAGAAAACAAGTTCCAAGCACCCTCTGGCTTTGATTACAGCCTCGTACTTGTATAAACACAAGATTCATTTTTCCGGGATTTTATGGGTGCCCTGGAAATTTCAACCCCTTTTTAAAGAATGCCTGTATCCAGGGGACTTCTCTGCACTGTGGCTCCCTTCAGTCTGCAGGACCACAAGGCCACTTCAAAGGGACTCCACTGTGAAACCAAGGGGGCGGCCCGCAATCAATGGTGACTTGATGCCACCCCCACTATCCCTTCCCATCACACCTCTCACTCTCGTCAGCGGCCTTCTCAGCCTCCTCCAGCTTCTGCAGGGCGGTGGCCAGGCGCTCCTGGGCTCGGTCCAGCTCTTCCTCTACCAGCTGGATACGGCGGTTCAGAGAAGCCACTTCCGCTTCAGCCTGGGAGAGCAAAAACTTCTGGATTACCCCATGTCTCATACATATATGTATTTTTAAAAGCATTTTCAGTGGTTATTTCTGCATTCGCTACCCAGAATGAGCCAGTGCTCACTGGAATGGGACGCCCAACCTGCATCCCCTCACTTTTCTATAGGTACAATAGGGTTTTCTCCATCCCTAGTGCCCTGTTTGGCTCTTTCAAGCCACACAATCCCAGTCCAACACATACAGCTCCTCTACCACGTCCTTGCACCTTCAGCTCCCACCCCAGAGAAGAATGAGGTGCATTCACCGGGGTAGGGTGGCCGCAGCAGCCGTGCTGTCACAGGGATGGTATTTGGGGTTTGCAGAGCAGTGAGTAAAGGGGGAGGAATGCCCTGTGTAGCTTTGCTCCCAAAAAGGAGATTGCAGCCACTTAAGGATTTCCTGTTTACGGAGGCAGTGGAGCAAGCCGGGAGCCTCTCCTGTGGGAACCCCCCCAGCCAGGCTCCCTGTGCACAGGGCTGGGAGCTGGGGCCGGCTGAGAGTGGTAGCCCTGGCCCCCTGCCAGCCCCTCGATGCCTGGCCTCATGCTCTTTCCATTTGGTAGAGTTGTCCTGCTCCATCGCTACTGCTGGTAAATGCTGCCTCAGCAGCTCCCGGCCCCACTCCCCACTGGGAGGGCTGCAGGGAAGACAAGCCCCGGCTGCAAAGGGATGGGTGGTGATGAGACCTCACCATGGGGAGCAGCCCCCTGCATCAAGCCATAGGGAGTCATGCACCAACCCAGGGGATAATGTCTCCTACTTACTCACAGGCTGGAGCAGGCCTGGCCGGCCTCATGCTCCAGCACTGAGAATGCCCTGGGGGACATCGGCCAAGCAGAAGAACTGTGGGAGCAGCAAGGGGCTGTCACCCTGCACAGCCCTGCTGAGCACCTGCAGTTCCCTGTGGTGATCCGGGAGGGTGGGGATGAGCGCAGCCAGAACCTCTCGAAGCAGGGCAGCCCAGTGGCATGCCGGAAGGGTGGCCAGGCCCATGGCTGGCACAACAGCTGCCTCCACCCCGTGAACACCATTTTTCCAGGCTCCCCAAGAGCTCATCCCTAGCCCGACTGCCCAAGGGGCAGCTGGGGCTGGGGCCAGCAGGGCAATGCTCTGCCTGTGGTATCTGCCTCACCTAGCCGTGAGTTTTTTTCCCAGGGAATCCCCCCCGAAGTGGGTTAGAGCTGCCTCGATGGACACTCGGGAACATGAGCTCTCCAGCAGCTCCCAGTGACCAGGAACACGATCTGCGGCTGCAGGAAGGGGCCATTTCCTCCGCACACAGCCCGAGTGACAACAACCCGGGTACCGCGCCCAGCTCTGCTGCTCCTGATATGGTGGGGATGTTAAAGAAGTGGGCATAGGAAAAAGAAAGAAAAAAAACCCCAGTCCCAACAACAACAAAAAAAGCCAAACCAGGAACAAGCTGCAGCTTGGAAATGCCGTCCCACTGCCAGAGTGGAAATTTTGGCCTGTGGCAAAATAGAGGGGTGGCTTGTCCCCAGGATGGGACACGCTGAAGGCTCTGTGACTGCCGTGGCCAGGACCGCAGACCCCGCTGGAAGCCAGACAAAAGCCTGGGCGTGGGATTTTGAGCTGTGCGCACTGCTGGACTCCGAGGGAGGGGATCTTTTCCCAGGATCTGCCCGACCCCAAGCAGAGCCAAGGAAGAGGCGGCCTCCGGCTGCTCTCCGATGCCCCGGCAGCCGGGGAAGCTCTGGGGAGCCCCGCCGCACGGAGCATCCCTCGCAAGACCCACGGAGGAAGCAGCTGGAGGAGGCGGCTCAGAGGCAGGGTCGCTGCCCGAAGCCCCCCGCCCCTGGGGCTCTTCCGAGCAGCCTGGATGGCAGTCCCCTCGGCACCTCCCGGCGCTCCGCGCCGGGGGCTGCCAGCCCGGCGACCAGGGCGGAGGAGTTCGGGGTGTCGGAGGCCAGACCGTGGGAAGGGATGCCGGCGGCGTCCCCGGAGCCGGTGGGGCATCCCGGGGAGCTGCTGGGGCACATCCCCCCCCGCCCGCCCTGCCGCCCCCGTGGCCCTTACCCGCTCCCGGGCCTGCCGCTCGGCATCGACCTCCCGCTGCAGGTATTCGGAGCGCTCCTCCGCCTCGTCGGCAACCTGCTGCAGGCTGAGGATCTTCCTCTTGACGGAGTCGATGGAGCTGACGCTGGCCATGGCGGGGGGGGGGGGGGNNNCAGGCCGCGCCGACACAGCCCTTTGTGGGATCCGCCCGGCTGGGGCAGGAAGCGCTCAGGCTGCAGCCGCTCTCGCCGCCAGCCCTGCCTCCATCCCTTCCTGCTCCTCCTCCCTTCTCCTCCTCCTCCTCCTCCTCTCTCCCGCTGCCACCGGCTGACCTGGGCCAGCGCTACACCGGGCAGCGCGCACAGGCTCCGTCCCGGGGCAGGGTGCACAGTGTCAGCCTGGGCAGGGGACAGTCCTCACATCTGGAAGGGGGGAAAATCCCCCCCACTCCAAATAGAACACAGGGTGCCCTCCCTGGGCAGGACGTGTGGTCCTACCCAGGCAGGGGGTCACTGCCCCTACCCCAGTAAGGCCGATGCACAGTGATTTCTGGGCAGGGCATACTGTACCCCCACTCCGGGCAGGGTGAGTGGTGCCTCCCCAGGCAGATGGACAGTGCCCATGGGCAGGGCACATGGTACTCACGGACTGGGCATGCAGTGACCCCCCTGCAGGCCTCCCCAAGGCAGGGCATGTAATCCCCTCCCTGGGCAGAGTGCATGGTGCCCCCCAGACAGGAATGCACAGTCCTATCAAAATCCCTCAGAGCGATGGAGAGGAGCCCAGGGAATACATTTCCCTGAGGAAAAAGGGGCTTAGGGAGTCTGGGAGTGCCAGAGCTTGGTCCCTGTTAGCCTCCACGGGCACAGGAGCAGTGTACCCAGAAGTGTTCCCTGAGCTCTGCCCTTGCTGCAGAACTGAGGGGGAGCATGGACATTTTCCCCCTTGAGGCCATAGGTCAGTCAGTGAGAGGCACGGGGCAAATGGGGCAGAGTCTGCTCCTGGGCATCCTCCCAGGGCACTGCCAGGTCCCCAGCAGCCACCCCTTGGCATCTGCTACCCCAGATGAGGACCTGGCTGGAAGCCCAGAAGACACCCATGGGGCCCCTGGAGCCCCCTACATGCCCCAGCTGCCTTGAGGGCTTTGCCTTATGCAGGAGGTCAGCCCCTCAGCTCCCAGCTCTGCATCCTGGCTGGGACACATGCCTTGATCCATCAGGAGAAGCCGGTGCTGATGGCACTCAATCCCCTCTTAAGGAGCTCTGACAGCTCCCGCACAGCCCTGGCTGCTGCACTTCACACCTGCCTCCAGAGATGCCAATTTCCAGGCTGACCCTGCCAGCTGCCCTCAGCTCCAAGGCCAGGGGTCCTGGGAGGACCCAGCCACACCAGCAGCAGCGCTCTGCAGCCCCGTGTCCTCCTGCCAAGCAGTGGTGGAAGAAGTGGTGCTGTGAGTCCCCTTGGAGCACATGGCCTTGGCCTTGGTCTTGGCTGATCCAGTCCTGCTCCCAGCCCAATGCCTGGATGCCAGGAGCTCTCCCAAGCCAGTGCCCAGGGCAGAAGTGGGGTCCCTGGCAGCAATGGGACAGGGCTGAGCCGGCTGCAGGAAGGCAAGGGGCAGGCTGGGGGGCAGGCTGGGGGGCAGCCAACCTCGTCAGTGGCAGCCAGGCTGGGTGCCTCCTGCTCTGGCCCCACCCAGGGATGCAGTCACTTCCCAGCAGAACCCCGTTCCCTCCCACCGGCTCAGGGAATCGCCAAATAAGAGCAAAGTCTTGGCCGGGGAGAGCACCCGGGGCGGGAACTTGGGTAGTTTTTGGGATCATGGCCTGGGAATGGCAGAGTTTCCCTGGGCCCCACTGGGGTGGCTGGGGACAGGCCACTCGCTGGGGACGCAGGCAGCTGGAGGGAGCTGCTCTGGCTAAACCTGTATTCCTGGCTGTGCTGTGCCCAGCAGCCCCTGCTCAAATCCTGCCCTGGGCACTGCGGACTGTCCCTTCTGTGCCCAAGTGGTGGTGGGGCCACGGCGGGCTTGGAGAGCTGCTGGAAAGGGGCTGCAAGCACCATGGAGCTGCTGATCAGGGGTCAGGTGCTCCATGGTCAGTCAGTGCCACCATCTGACCCTCCACCAAGTGTCCAGGGGGTTGCATTCACACCCCTTAGTGCAGTCCCTATGGGCTTCGTGCACTGACATCCAGTGTTGGAGACAGGGCAGTGTCAGAGCTGAAGAAGATTTGTTCTTTTAAGGCATCTGTTGACAATTTTTGTCAAGAGCAGGAGCCTGCCTGAATGGCTATGATGCGCCTTGACCTTGCCGAGGGATGGGGACACCCCATGCTCGTAGGCACATATTGTCCCAGCAGGCAAGGGGGGGACACACATGTCCCTGGGGATGTGGGTGGGTGGGCTCTGGGGTTCTAACCTGTGCTTCCTCCACTGGAGCTTTGAGCTGTGCTGCACCTCGTTCCAAGGAAGAGGTGACACCAGCCCTGGCACTTAGCGCTGTCAGCACATTCAAGTCCCTGGTGTGGGCACCTGGTGACTCCCAGAGCACCACACATGGCGCAGCCTGTCCAGGCTTTGGCATGGACCCAGGGCGGCAGTGCTGACAATGGGCTCCTGGGTCTGCCCGCAGCACCCGCTGCAGCCAGCCTGCTTGCCCTGATACTGCTCCTTCACCAGCCTCTGCCTCCAGCCCCTCCCTGGAGCAGTCACTTGTCCACCGTTCCTGCTGGGATGGGACTGTCCGTGCTGAAGCCCACAGACTTGCTGAACTGCTGTGGACCAAGAGTGGTGCAACCCCCCCCTCCCTGCCCAGGATAGCATTGCACAGCCCACTGCCAGCAACAAACCACTCCACACCCCATGGCCGACATATGCCCAGTGCCACCATTTGCTCCTTCCTCTGAGCCCCACGCCTGGGACATCCTACCCACGCTCAGCCAGACCCCACTATGAGTTTGCATCCCACACCAGCATGGATCCAGTCAGACCAGTGTGAACCTCACTACACACAGCAGCTACCCTGCCCAGCTCAACATGCCTGCCCCACACCAGGATAAATGTGCCCTTCCAGAGGATTTTCAATGTTCTAACTACTTGGTTTAGTATCTAACTAAACTTGGGCAGGTCCATAGGGTCAGCAAGCAAGGCTGTAGAGCCTCCCCAGCTGCTCTCCTGGGGCTCTGTGCTGCCCCAAGGACTTCTGTTGCCACTGGTCGTCCTTGTCTGCTAACCCCTGTCCTTGGCGGCTGCCTCTGAGATTTGACGCATCTCCCCCATTTAGCTCCATAAACCAGCTGGGATTGAATTTTTTGTTCTCAGTCCTAAAAAGCTTGGCCATGCCCTGTTGGCTGTGCTCCAGCCAGCTCCCCTTTAGCTTCTCCTCCGGTTTCCAGGGTTGGTTTTCATCAAAGAAGGACTGGCTATCAAAAGGAGGATTTATTTATAGGGTATCAAATACCCTGTGTGACACCACAGGTGGTCATGCCCTGTTCCCGAGCAGCTCAGTGGCTGCACACAGCTGTTCCACCCTTCATCCTGGCCAGGCACAAGCCAATTTCAACACCTTCCTAACATCTCTCTAGTAGGATCCATTTCCCAGGAGAAACACCAGTCATGACACTAAATAAAACTCTTCCTGGCCTTGCGCTTCCCAGGGTACAAGGAGGCATGTTGGACCCCAAAATGACTAAGTCCATCCCCCCCTGCCCCTGCACCCAGAGCATCCTTCCTTGCAGCCAGCGCTCTGCAGCTGGCCACAGGCAAGAGCTTTTTCCATTTCTCTACACGTTTTTGCTCTCCTGCCATGGTGCCACAGAGTGTTCCCTGCAAGCACTGTGGGGGCATGTGCCTGAGGACCAGTGACACAGCTCAGGACACTTGTCCCCATTTGGGGAGCCAGGACCACAAAGCTCCAGGCAGGACCAGTGACCCGAGAAGTGCCCACTACAGATGGCTTGACCACTGCACCCCAAGCAGGATCTGTCCCGTCCCTGCCCTGCATCTCAGCTCAGTTCAGTGTCAGCGTCGCAGGAATGGGTTCCTGACAGTCTTCCCCACGGACACTTTCCATATAAGGCCCCCCTCTTCCTTCACCCCCCCGAGGTCCGGCGCCCGCGCAGGGGAGGAGTTGCTGGCGCGTCTACATACGTCTGTAGCTTTCTTCTCCGCCTGCTCCAGCTTCTCCTGGGCCTCCTTGACGGACTCAGAGTACTTCTCCACTTCATCCTCTGTGCCCTTCAGCTTCTTCTGCAGGCCCTGCTGTTCCTCCTCCAGCTAGGGAAGGGACAGAGGGTGGGGGTCAGGGAGGATGGCCATCCACCTCCTGGGGACACCTAGACTGTGGGCACAGCAGGAGCACACAGACCCGCTCCCTCTGTCAACGTTGGCTCCACAACCTCCTCGGGGAGCCCTTGGTCCCCCAGGCCACAGCAGACCCCAGCACCCCTGAACCTGTCAGAGGTAAGGGGCTGGTGGGCTCCCTCCTTGCATAGATGACTGGAGAGGTCCTGACTTGGAGACACAGCTCTGGGGGACACCAAGAAGGTCCCCGTCTCTGTGTGGCTGGGGTGGGATTATGCTGTCCCCAAAAGTCTACCTGGCAGAGGGATAGGGAGGTGACACCAGGGTGTCTCACCAAGATAAGGCATATTTGGGACCAAAGTGAGTGGTCAGGGGCAACAGGCTGAAGCACTGGTCCCTAGGGATAGGAACCCAGTGGGGTGAGGTCACTGGGGATGGGAAGCCAGTGGGGTAAGGTCTCAAGGGCTGGGCACCCCTAGAGCTGGGATTTGCAAGATGGACACCCAGCAGGACAAGGTTTCCAGGGCAGGACACCCTTAGGATGGGATCCCCAGGCTGGACACCTGGCATGGGAAGGTCCACAGGGCTAGACACCCCTCGAGTGGAGGATCCCTAGACTGGACACCCAGCGGGATGGGGTCCCTGGGGCTTGAAACCCCTCGGGTGTAGAGTCTCCAGCCTGGACACCCAGTAGGACAAGATCCTTGGGGCTCGACACCCTTAAAGGAGGCGTCCCCGGGCAACGCCAGGGAAGTCCGTGGGACACCCACCTGCTTGCAGCGGTCCTCCGCCTGTTTCTTGTCGGCCTCCGCTTGCTCGGCGCGATCGATGGCGTTCTCCTTGTCCAGTTTCAGCATCTGCATCTTCTTCTTGATGGCCTCCATGGTGGCGGCGGTGTCGGGGCGTGGGGCAACGGCGGGGAGTGAAGCACTGGAGGCAGCGGGAGCACCGGGGGCGGCGGGAGCACCGGCACTGAGCCCCCCGCCTGGCAGCACTGCCTAAGAGCCGGGGAGGGGCCGCGCAGGGCGGGGGCCGCCCCGGCACCTCCCCCGCCGCCCGCCAGCACCTTTTAGGGACAGGCTCGCCACCGGCCGCCCCAACGAGCGGGACGGGGAGGGGGGCGAGCGGGGGCGGCACCCCTGGCGGGCACTGTCGCAGCCCCGGCGCCGGTCACCGACGGGCGCACCGGGCAAGGGACATTCCGGGGAACAGTGCGAGAGGGATAGCCCGGTGGCACCGGGCGAGGGACATCCCGGGGGCAGTGTGAGAGGGGTAGCCCGGTGGCACCGGCCAAGAGACATCCCGAGGGCAGTGCGAGAGGGGTAGCCTGGTGGCACCGGGTGAGGGACATCCCGGGGACAGTATGAGAAGGGCACACCGGAGCGGTGCTCCAGGGGTACCCCCGGGGCTCCGAGTGAAGGACACCCTGGGTGCCTTGGTGGCACTGGATGAGGGACATGACTGTGCGAGGGACACCCCAGAGCACTGCACTAGGGGCACCCCAGTGGCACTACGTTAGGGACACCCCAGTGGCACTGGGCAAGGGACATGGCTGTGTGAGGGAAAATCTGGGTCTATATACTAGAGGAACTCCAGTAGCACTGTTCTAAGGACACCCTGGAGCATTGTACTAGGGACACCCTGGTGGCACCGTGCTAGAGACAGCCCAGGGGTATGGCACTAGGGACAACCCAGTGGCACTGCGCTAGGGAAACCCCAGAGCACTGTGGTAGGGGCATTTCCCCATTGGCACTGGAATGGGGGAACTCCCTGGGACCTCTCACCACTGCAGGGAACACATCATGTTTGGCCCTGTGCTTGGGGACCGTGTGGGCTGGCAGTGTGCTGCTCCTGTGCCCCAGGGACACCACCAGCCATCCACCCCCAGGGCCTGAGACAGCCAGAGCTGTGCCCTCACTAAAGGACATCACATTGCTGGCACTTCCCATGCCTTGTCACTACACCCTGGGACTTGAGGGAACCTGTTTACTGGGACTGGCTTGGGAGCACTTCAGGGGCTGGCATGGCACTTGGGGACACCCATGGGCTGGCATGGAAGTTCTGGGGACACTATCAGGCTGTGATTGCTCTCAGGGACACTCACAGGCTGTGACTTCACTTGGGGACAGCGTGGGCTGGCACTGCTGGCATAGGGAAAAATCCCCTGGGAGACAAGTGAGTGGAGCCCTTGACCTCCCCATCCAGCTCCTGCATCATGGCGGGGCAGGAGGGCCCCAGCTCGGGGCAGGCTCCCTGGCACTCACCTCCCTGCTGCCTTGCACCCTGGTGCCACTGTCCCCAGTACCTACAGGGACACCTGGCACATGCACAGCCTAGGGCTTGGCATTTTGGGGTGACACGGGGTGCACAGGCAGGCTGCCATCCCTCTCTGGCTTTCTGCTGTAAATAAACTGTATTCCACAGGCAAAAAAATGCAAACCCTTCTGATCCCAGCTCCTCCAAAAATAACCCGTGCTTTAATAACACTTGTAAATGCTTCTGGCGCATTCCCAGCTGCAGGGTGGGCTCTGGGCCGGGGGGGCTGGAAAGAGCTGGTGGAGGGGCCACGGGAGCCGTGTGGCACGTGGGGAGGCTGAGATGGGTTGGGGACAGGAGGGGTGTGTGGGGTCCCCCAGCCCATTGCTCCGGGGACACATCCAACCCTTGCCTGCCACAACTTTATGGCAGCAGTGCCCCAAGCAGAGAGGATCAAGAAGTTTTTGAGAGCTGGAGAAAGTGACTTTCAAGGAGACCTCAGCCCTGGGTTGTGAGGGACACAGGAGGGACAGGAGCAGCCGAGGACCAAAGGGCTGCTGGCGCCGTGGGGAAAGCAGCAGAGGAGCCACTGCTGGACTCTGGAGAGCAGCTATTAATACTGACGAATTAGGCACATATTTGGACAAGGAGAGTCAGTAACTGCCAGCACGCAGCTTCTGAGGGGTGGGGGAAGATCCGTCTCCTGTTGTTCCTGGGTGAAGATGGATGGTTTTCTGCTAGAGGCTTTGGCCTGGAGCAAATTTGTGGGCTTGGTGCACAGGGGAAGGACGATGACGCACGTGGTGCGAGCAGCCAGGCAGTCACCCTGGAGCAGGAAGGGCTTCAGCCCTCAGATGTCTCCACTAAGGATGCAGTTTTCCCTTGCTGCCTGCTCCCTTTTGCTCCAGGCATTGTGGCCATTTCTGACCAGCTGGGGACATCCAGGTGCCCAGACCTGTGAGTCTGCCCTCAAGGCCATCCTCAGGGGTGGCCTCGGGGACAAGGGGGCACAGAGGTGTGTGGGTGCACATCCCTCCCACTGCTGTCCCATGCCCAGCCCCACCCCAGGCTAAGGTCTCCAAGGATGGGGAACCTTCTCCATGCCCTGCTCCAGGGTCTGACCACAGTCCCAGGGAAAGTCTTCTCCTGCCATCTAACAGGAACTTCCCAGGTACAACACGTGCTGCAGCCTCTCACCCCATCCTTGGGCTCCTTGGGAAGCTGAGCTGTGACTTCCCTGCCTGCCTCCAACTTAGCCGGATTTGATTCCTTGCAGAGGTGCTGGCACTTCATGACTTTGGCGTCCCAGCTCAAAGCTTCTGCATGTGCTCACCCAAGCCTACCTGCCAAAATAACCCTTGCTCTGCTGGGTGAGATTTAGGGAACAGGGGTGAATCACACCCCATGTCCCTCATGTTTGTGCCACCACCCATCTGTACCCCAGCCCAGAGAAAACAGCAGAGGATGTGCTTGCAGCCCTGTGCTGGGGGTGCTGGAGGTCCCCTGGCCCTGGGATGGTGGGATGAGGCTGGGGGCTGGTGCCACACCATGTCCTGTGTCCGCTCACTGACCTTGCTTGTTGCTCAGAGGGGCCCTGTGCCCAGCTGATACCTGGGTGAGAGCCTGGTGCTGGGTCAGGCCAGCATAGATTGTCAGGGGACAGCTGGGAGGACTGGGATTCCTGTGAGAGCCACAAATCCACCCTGGAGCCTGGCCAGGGGTGAGCGTCCCGGGGGGGACAGCCCCTCGCATCCCCAGGGCTGTTCCCGCAATGGGACAGGGGTCACCACCCAGGATGCTGTGGGATGCTGGCCTCACCGCTCGTGATGCTTGCAGCTCATGGTGTTGGGGACAGGTCCAGGGGCAGGGGACTTGCACTAGCCCACCCACATCCCCCCTGCACCCCGCAGCATCCCTGCCTGCCCCACCGCCCGGGCCCCTCCAGACCCCTGCTGAGTGACAGGGTGGGAACAGGTGGGGACACGCTTGGGGCAGCTGCTGCCTGTGCAGGTTGGCCCGGGGGGCTATTTCGGGGCGTGAGCTCAGCGTCAGCAGCCAGGAGGGCTCAGGCCACATTCCCAGACCCACAGCACACCAAGGGCTGCCACTTCCCCACTGGTGGGACACTAGTGACCAGGGGGTCCCTCACCTGCACCCCTGCAGCACCCTATGCAGGGATGTTTTCAGCTGGCAGTAGGAATAGGGCCAGGAGCGCAGCCCCAACTCAACTCCAAAGCCCAAATCCCCCAGCCACACAATCTCCCGACCCCCCTCCCATGGTGGTGGCCCCCCGGCAGCACCTGCGCGGGACAGCACATGGCTGGCAGGAGGGGTCCGGTCCGCTGGGTGCCTGCGACTGGACATGCCTCAAATATTTTCCGTGCTGTATAAGCACCCGTGCTCCACTCCCCCTGCCCCTGCCAGGAGGGCAGGCTCCTATGGCCCCTGTGCCCAACAGCACTCCCTTTGTTCTGGGGGGGGGTGTCCTGTAGACAGGCAGGCAGCAAGAAAGCAGGAAAACCAGATTTTATTGATGAATGCATCTTTCCAAGGAGACATCGGCATCCCCACCCCACCCTGGAGCCTCAGGGGGGAGCTGGTTTCCTTCAATGTTTAATATGGGATGCTTAAAGTATCAAAATAGTGAGAGAAGCCTCAGCGAGTGCAAAGGGGGAGGTATGGGGGTCCCGAAGCCAAGGAGGGGTGGGATGCTGGGCTGCGGGACCCCGGCAAGAGCTGGGTGTTAGTGGGCAAGGCACAAGCTGGGGGGGGATGGAATAAATGAACTTTGAAAGCTTCAGGCTCAATACTAGAGAAATGGAAAAGTTACAAAAATACTGTAGATCTTGGAAAATGATGCAGGCACTTGGGAAGGAGGAGGAAGGCAGAGCTGGCTGAGGCCATGGGCAAGGGGAAGCCCCGAGAGAAGACAAAGAGCAGCTCCGGGGGTGAACCCATTGCATCCCCCCATCCTGAGCAGAGGCACTGTGGCTTCCAGCCCTGCTGCTGCCCAGTGGGGCTCAGGCTGAAGATGCTCATGGTGGGGGCTCAGTGCCTCCCATGGAAGCTGCGGAGGAAGAGGAAGAGGGGGAGAAAGATTCAGCCAGCAATAAGGCATTGGAGGTGAAAGGCAGCTCTGTGCGAGAGCTCAGGGAGGGACCACGCTCCTCCCTGCACCCCATGGCACAGGAGGGGGCAAGCTGCCCGCCTCTCCTGCTCCCGCATGGAGGAAAGAGAAGAAAGGAGCACAAGTGGGAACGACAAAAGGCACACAGAAAAAAAAAATCCCCATCAGTAGAGAGCTCTCCCGCCCCGCACCTCGGAGCTGGCGGGTGAGCCCCTGAGCCAGTGCAGCCCCGGCTCCCACCCCAGCCGGGTCCCTCCGGGCGCTCTGGCTGAGCCCTGGGTGCGCATGGGAAGGTGGGCTGGGCGGCGAAGCGGAGTTGCTGGTGCGGCACCGGCTGGAGCAGCAGCTGGGTTAGTCCCGGTGCTCTGGGTGCGGGCAGAGCTCTGGTCTAGCCCAGGCCCTTCACTTAAGGCGGGCTGTCTTAAATAGGAGCAGGCGGGCAGGCGGGCAGCAGTCTGTGCGGTGAGCGGCGGGAGGGCGCGGGGCTCAGTTCTGCTCCTCGTCCCGCAGCTCCGAGGGCAGGAACTTGTACTGCTGCTGCCGGATCATGGCCAGCTTCTTACGCGCCTCCTCCAGCTCCCGCTCCTTGCGCAGCATCTCCTCCTGGGCAGCGATGATCTGCCGGGGAGAGAGCTCTGGGGTCACGGCCGCCTCTGACAGAGATGGCCAAAGCCTTTGCCACAGCAATGCTGGCCCCAGAGCTGGGCTCTCCAGCTGCTGCTTCCTCCATCACAGCCACAGCCTCCCTGGGGTGGGATGGCCCCTGGGCACAAGTGATGTTGTCCCTGTGGTGGGACCACGGTCCTCTGGCAATAACAGGGAGCAGCACAGCTCCCAGGGTCAGCCTCACTTGCCCTGTAGCTGCAAGCCCATGGTCAGGAGGCAACACTCAGACCTGTGGGAGCCCATACCAGGGCAGCTCTCATCCCTTGCTCCATGCTCTGCTCTTCACACATCATGGAGACTGGGATGGTGTGGGCACTACACCAAGGAGAAGCCAAGGTGTTAACACTCCTGGGAGCGTGCACCATCACTGGCTGGGCCCACTGCTACACATGGCAGGACAAGAGTGAAGCCACAGTGTATGGTTGGCACTGGGTGGGATGGGTGCACCCACAGCATGTTTGTGAGGCTCTCTGGAGACAAACTCCATGCTGGTCAGGGTATGCTGACCACGGGACATGTTCCTGAGAAAGGCATACACAGGTTGTGGTGCAGCCAGAGCTGCCCCTGCCCCATCAGAGTGGCTCTGTTACTCACCTGCGCAATTCCCCCGACCATCTTCTCCTTCACCACCACCGTTTCGTCATGGTCCTGGAAGGCAGCTGCCTTCTGTGCTGCCTTCACCAGATTGTCTGATGCTCTCTTTACTGCATTACCAGCAGCCTGTGGCAAGGAAGGGGGGGAGGGGAGCAGCAGCGTAAGTCACAGCCCCAGGGTACAACTGCTGCCTGGGGGCTGGAAGAACCCCTGCCCCAGGCTGGGCTGGCAGGCAGGACAGGCAGTCAGTTGAGCTGGGAGCTGCAGGCAGGGATTCCTTTACATGGCTCGCTGCCTTGCCACCCGCTCATGACCATTTCAGGCACTGCTGTTTCCAGCTGGGCTCTGTCTCCTGTCTGAGCCATGGGACAGGGACCGGGGGGCAATCCTGCTGACCCTCCCCAGCCCATTCTGGACCCCATGTTAACCCTCCAGTGCATGGGCATTAACCTCTTGTGTGCCTTAGCCTCTGAGGCTTCAGGGTGCTACAAAACATACCCCCCAAACATTAACCTCTCAAATGCCAGTGATGCAGTGCATGCATTTCAGGCATTCCCGTGCCAGTTCATCATCCCTGAGCGCTGCTGGGCTTAGCAGCCCAGGGAGGGACCACGCTCCTCCCTGCACCCCATGGCACAGGAGGGGGCAAGCTGCCCGCCTCTCCTGCTCAGGCAGCCCAGCAACATGCACACGCCTGGCATGCAGCTAGCAGTGAAGTCCAAGCAACCCGGAGCCTGTGTTCCACTGAGCTCCCCACAGGGTAGCAGGCAGGGAGCATGAGCCCTGGGGAGCATCCATATGCCCTCACCCCACTCCCACTCACCCCTCGAGCAGCTGGGAGGAGGCAGCTGGGGGAGGAGGGGCAGCCTGGGACTCACCTGGAGCCGCTTCATGGCCTCTGAGTCGTGGTCAGCCTTCACCTTGCAGGCCACCAGGAGCTGCGCCGTGGAGGCAGCCACCTGCTTGGCAGATGAGATGAGCTTCTCCTCGCTGGCGTGGCCCTGCACCGCTGCGTTGGCGGCTTCACACAGGTTGTTGGTGGCAGCAGCCACCATACGTGCCTGTGGAGAGGGAGGCTGTCAGGGGGGTACAAGAGCCTTCCATGGGGAGGGAAGGTATGCCCCGACTGGCCCCACAGAGGTTGTGAGGCATGGGATGGCAACAACCAGCTTCCATATCATGTCTCAGCTGGTGGGAAGAGGGAGCAAGAATGGCTGCTTCTTCCACTAAGGAGAAGCGCAAGGGAGAAGTACATCCTCAACTTTGGAGCAGGAGCCAAGAGGAGGGTGTCCACCCCCCCCATCCCTGGAGCATGATCATGATACTCACGGCTGAAATGAGTCCCTGAGACCACTGTCCATCATCCACTGCATTGGCGGGGATGGCGCCCACCTGTGAGGAAGAAGATAAGGAGTGAGGCTCACTGCTCTGCACACCCCTGGCCACAAGGCATGAGGGCTACAAGCAGCCCTGGGAGACAGGAGAACCCACCACAGCCCTACATTTTCTTATTTTTTTCTTTCTTCCAGCCTTACCTTTCCTTGGGCCACTAATTCTCGCTGGGCCGCCGAGGCTGCTTTCACCAGCGCACTCGTGGCTGCTGCAATGGATTTGGCAGCTTCCAGGATCTGCTCCTCAAAGTTCAGGCTCTCATCTGCTTGCTATGGACAAAAGCAGGTTGTGAGTCCCAAGCAGGGGTGCTGGTACAGATGGAGCAGAGCAGGATGATGGCTGAAAGGGGCTCTGGGGGCACATATAAAGCTGGATTAAGGGCCGTGGGGTGCAGGAGGGTGTGGGCTGCCCAAGGAGGGTCCCAGCTGGGGATGTGGGAGGCAGCGGGAGTGCAGGGAGAGTGACCAGCTGTTGGATGAGGCTTCATATCTGGCTGAAGCATCGCCAGGAGAACCCCAACCCACTCCAAGCTGAGCACAGTAATCAGCCAAGGCTCAGCACAACTACCTTAGGCTTGGCTCTCGGTTTCAGCTGCTCCAGCTTCTTGGCCGCCGCCTCAATGGCAGCTGCTGCCCCCAGCAGCTCGTTCTCAGCAATGACAGTGGGGTCTTCTGGGTCAACCCACTCTGTCCCTAGAAAAGCCGGGAAGTGAGACAGGTCAAACCTACCTATGGCCTCATTTCTGACTCGCCTTACCTTCTCCATCACCTGCTGAACCCTCCACCCTAACCCCAGCCCTCAGTCCTGCCCCATATAGCAAGACCTTTCTTTACCTTTCATGGCCTCAGCTGCCTGGATGAGCTCAGTGACAGAGCTGGCCACACGCTTGGAGTAGCCTGCCAGCTGCTGCTTCAGCTCATGAGTTGGCTTCTGCAGGATCTGTGGGGAAGGAACAGGTGTAAGCACCTGGAAAAGGAAGACCTCACAGGTCTCTTTGGGGTGCTCTCCACAATAAAAGGAGGGTGGGATGCCCCAACTCCCCCATGCATGTACACATCAGGTGTTGTCTGTGACACTTTCTTGAGTGACCCTGGCTGGCTCATCCTGCCTGAGGATGGGATGAGCTTCTCCCAGCATTTCTTTATCCACAGCTTCTAAAGACATCTCACAGACTCGAGACCCTCAGCGCAAGCCTTCCTGCACTCAGCAGTTACCCCCTGCAAGACCTCTCCCCAACTCTAAAGCATTTCAAGCTCCAGAAGCGTTTTCCCCTCACTGTCCCCATTTTGGAGATTTATTTGCAAACACAAGCTAGGTAAAGAGGGGCACCCCGGAGCCACATCCCAGCCCAGGAGGGCTGGCTCCAATGGGACACGGTGGCAGGCAGAGCCATGAGGGCTGTTCACTGAGGGGTGGGGGGCACACACACACACATGCACACACCACAGCACACGTGCACACACAGTATCTGTATGCACAAGCAGAGCTCATTGCTGGCCCAACCTGGAGCATTGGCTAGAGTGGGTGTGAGTACACACGCGCCTACACGGACCCCGGCATCCCTGCGGACACACCAAGTGCCACCCCAGCACTGAGCTGGGCACGCAGACACACCGTGAGCAAGGCTCATGCTGAGGTTAAACACCAGCAGGCACCCCAACGTTGCCTTACTCACCGGCTGACAGGGAGAAAGGGAGAAGAGAGAGAAGACAGCAGTGAATGCCCTGGCTGGGACACGTGGGCACGTGGGGAGGGCAGGGGAAGGTGGGTGCTCTCCAGAGAGGGATGAAGGGCAGCCAAGAGCAGAGGTGGGAACGAAGGATCAGAGGTCCCGGGTGGGGAGCCATGCTGCCATCGTTAGCTCATGCTTCAGCCTCACAGGGCCAGGGGAGCCAGGGCACCTGGGTGAGGGCCCCACGGCTGGAGGAGCCACTTACACCCAGAGCAGCCATGGAGCCGCTCTGCTCCTCACCCATCTTTACACCATATTTCTCCCCACCCTGAATTGCTTCATGGCAGTGTTTAGCCAGCAGATTCTCTGCTTCTGGAGCAAGAGACCTATTGTTACCAAGTCCTCGTGGAGGTTCAAATTCGTTCCCCTCCCCAGTGAAACATGCAGGCTTTCCCACTCCTCTGCTGGGAGCCATGTTTTCCATCCTGAGTCTAAGAACCCGCTTTCTTGAACCTTAACCACATTTGTACAAGCTTCGTGCAAGGTACTGGTTCCCACTGGGACCCAGCGTACAGCAATGGACTCACTGCTGCCAGGGAGTGAGGCAGCATCGCATCCGCCATCTCCCCTCCCATTCCCCTACATCCTTCCTGCTCATGGCTTTCCAGGAACCTGCTGCTCTCTGATAAACGGGACCCATGAGCTTCGTTCCTGCCTTCACAGACCAGAGTACTGTGGAGGCTGAGGTGGAGGTCGTGGCTTTATCCTGGACTCACTTGGGGCCATCCCAGCAAAATCACCAAAGCTGCTTGTGGCTCAGAGTCCCCAGGCTGACCGCATGCAGCGGTGGCTGGTGTGCCCTCGTAAGTGCATCCAGACTAAATGCCACATTATTAAGTCTGCTATCTGCCCTGACAACGTGTTTAAAACTGCTAAGTGGTCTCTGCTGGAAATGAAGGCACCCTGGAGACTATGAGCTTACTAAGACACACCTCCAGTGTACATTTCATGGGATGTAGATATTCAAGAGACGTGGCATGGCAGCTGAACAGTTACACCCAAAATACAGTGGAATAGCATGTTCCTCAAGCAGGCTGACCTCAGGCATGGCCACACTAAGTCATTAGCCCAATCATCTGTTAACAACAGGTCAGCCAGAGAATTTCTCAGCACTCCAGCCTTGGCTGCTGTAACTTACGTGTGGCTGAAGCATCTTCCAGACAGACATTTGATCTAGATGCAGAGGTTGGAAAACTCACTGCTCCCCTTGGAACTGTACCCCAGTGGCTACCTCCTTTGGATAAAACCACCCTTTGACTTCTCCTCCACCCAGCTTCAATTTCTAGCCCTCAATTCCTGCCCACCTCCTTTTTGTGTTACCGGTGCTGGTTAACCCTCTGCCTGAAGGGGTTTTCCCTGCAGGAAACCACAGTCTGAGCTCCACTGCCTTGTATCTGCTGAACCGGAACAGCAGACTGTCACCAAGCCCTTCTAACCAGCTTAGTGAAGCCTTGCCACAGAGCTGACTCGCCCTCAGTCTTTGTCCTGACCCCGGTTCGAGGACTCTCGCAGCTCTGCAAGCTGATGGCCCTGCACATCCCTCCAGCAACCTTGACTCAACTCTGTGATCTTGCCAAGAATGCAAATAGCTGAAAGGACCTCACTACCTTTCTACTGCTCTATGGTCTTAATTTTCATCTTGTAGACTACACTTATCTCGCAGGACAGCTAATTAAAGCAGGTACCCGAAGTCCTCAGGAGGACTCAGACAGAAGAAGATCGGATCAACAAGGTGCAGCTGGTGCCTGCAGTTACCACCTCAGCTATTGTGGGCACTGCCTGTTTCCCACTTGCCTCTGAGCTTGACAAGGTCTATTTTCACACTGCCCGAAGTCTCTCAGTCCCACTTTTACTGGAACCTGCTTCTAGGTTTTCCTCCCATGTTGTCAAATTCCCAACCTCCATCTGTTTACAGCCAGTTAATCTCCATCTGTTGTTAGCCAAATACTTTTCTTCAGAGCCTGTTCATCTCTGACATCTGCTTTCACCGCAGGGGCTCGGCCACGTGCTGTGTCAGCACAGGCAGTGAAGGGGGTTGTGCAAAGACCTCAGTGGGAGGAGGTGCAGAGCCCAGAGGACCTTGGGGATTTGAAGAGCACCCTGGAATCCATGGGCAGCCTCTGCCCACCCTGGGAACTGGGGCAGGGACACTCACCACCAGCACGTGCTCCAGTAGTTCCAGGTAGCCATCAGCACACTCCTTGCCGAAGCGCAGCGCCCGCTGCCGCACGTCCCCACTCACCTCCGGGTGGTAGGCGGCTTCCTGGAACCCAGAGACAGGGAAGCCCCGATTCACATCCAGCACCATCCCTGCTGGCACCCACAAACCCGTGCTAGATCCACATCCCCTGCCCACCCCACCTTGCAGGCTCGCAACATGTCCGCGATGGCACGGCGGCTCAGGTTGGCCGTGGCGATGACATCCTCCTGACGACACGAGTTGCCAGCGGCCACCGCTTTGGCCGTGGCCATCGTGATGCCTTTCGTCATACGGATGAAGTCCTCCGGGGTGGAGACCTTGGCGGGAGGCACGGGCGAGGAGAAGACCTGTGAGGTGAGAGGTGGTGGTGAGGCACGGGGCAGCGGGCAGGCAGGACAGCAGCTGCAGCACTGTGGCTGTACTCACTGCCAGCTCTTGGCGTATGTGCTCTATTGTGGCCTCCAATGCCCGCGTCCCCTTCGTAGCCTCATCCTCGACAGCTTTCACTGTCTTCAGCAAGGAAGTGACATTTGTCACCATCACCTATGGAAGGGAAAAGAGAGCCAGGTGAAGCCCCACACAAGTTCTGGGCTGCTGCTGGTACCTGTCCCTTCCTTGTGGTTTGATCCAAAATGGCCCTTGTCCTCATGCTCCACTCACATCACCTCATCTTGTTCTCTCACCAATGACTCCTCTGCATGTTGTGTCCCACCTTTTATGCGTCCCTTCCTCCCCCACCTTGCCTTGACTGCCCCCCAGTTGTCCTCCTGCCCCAAGACAGGTAGAAGAAGTCTCTCTGCTCTTTCTTCAGCCCCCCTAGACCCTCCCCTCCTTCCCACCATGCCCAGCTCAGACCTTGGCAGAGTTCTTCAGCTGGTAGACAGCAGGGTCATCCCCAGCTTTGCCAGCAGCTGCTTTGGTGGCACCTATCAGGTCCCCAAGTGCCTTGGCCACATCCTTCACAGCATTAATCAGGACAACCTGAGGAGAGCAAGACCAGGACAATGGCTTGGCTACAGTCACATGCAGGCTGGGGCTGGTGTAGCCCAGCAATGGGAAATTCGGATGCCCCAGGACACACAGTACACATGTATACAATACACAGCACAGCCAGCACAAACCAAAGCCCACCCATCCTTCTCCATGACACACAGAGTCCAGCCCAGAGCACCACACAACACCTTCAACCCTCAGCCCCTTCAATCAAGCCACAAGCAGCCTCTGTTCTGCTCACATCTTCCAACCCACCTGAGTCTCTGGGTCTTCAGATCCCAGGCTGGCAGCACCCAGTTTCACCACCTCTGCCAGGCGGGTGATGGTGGACACTGAAGACTGGGCAGCTTGGGCTAGCTTCTCCTGGCTGGCAGTGGCATTCTGCACCAGCACTTTGGTGTCCTCCACCAGTGCCTTGGCCGTCTTCAAGATGCCCTCCCTGTGGAGAAGAAGAGAGTCAGAGAGGATCCAGCCCTCTACAGGCACACATAGTCCTTGGGATGCAGAGGGACTGCAGACCCTGCCTTCTCTATGTACAAGCTCAAGGGAAAACAGAGTCAGCATGGCCTGAACTTGCAGCTCTCCTTGGAGCTGGTCCACAGCTCAGAAAGACAGAAGACCATGGGACACAGTTTGACCCCCCCATCTCTGGCTGAGCAGAGGCTGGATGAGGTGTCTGGGTACCTATGGTCAGCGAAGGTCTCTGAGTTCTCCCGGTTGAGGGTTCCTGCTGTAGCAAACATGATGGTGGTGTCGAGGTCAGCAATGATGCCAGAGACAGCACTGGCTGCTGTGATGCAGGCTTGTGTCCCGCGGTTCCCAGCCTGCAGGGCTGCCAGCACGTGAGACACCTGCGGGGTACAAGTAAGGTCACTGGGGAGCAGAGCAGGTTCAGGCAACCCCCACTGCACACATCACCCAACACCTCCCAGGATGGAGCTGCTTCACATCAAGGGGAGGAAATGGGAATCACATGGTCTGGACACCCCTTCTTAGCTCCTATTTCTTTGTTTTTACCATGTATCCATTGTGTTTGAGGGTTCAGGAGATATTAGACTCTGTTAGTTTCCAAATGAATGTTTTGTATGATGGGCATCAGAAGACGGCAGCTCGTTTCTTCTTTAGCTGCTAAACTCAATTTCTGCACTTGGTCAAGCACTCATAAGAGAACAAGTTTCCTGATGGAAAGCTATCTTGGAAAGAAAGGACCTGCAGGAGGTCCTGAGCGTGCAGGCACATGCCAGGCACTATCGACAAGTTTTTTGCTTTTGTATACTTGCTTATAAGCCTTGTTGTTCTACCTCTGTCTTATCAACTAGAGTTTTTCAGCCATGTTTTTATCTGTTATTAGAAGTATGGTTTTTAGACTGCCTGATGGACAAGATGCTTTCCACCTCACCAGCAAAAGATGGAGGAGAGATTGATCACCCAGCATCAGCTGCAGACTTGGCTGGAAACACAGCAAATGCTATGTCCACCCCTACAAGAGCTGATCAGGAGAGCCCTGAGCTGCCACCAGCATGTAGATCAGTCTCCTGTGGCAGGCTACCAGCATGTTGGCAGGCAGCATCTGGACATCACACTCACCCATCACAGCACCAGCTGCTGTTATGATGCCTGGAGAAAGGGATCCACCCTCCACCCTACCAGCTGGACAGGGTGAGTGCGGCTGAGACTCAGCAGAGCCCAATGGGACCAGGGAAGAACCTAGCGTGGTGGTTCCAAGGGTACATGGCTAAACCCAGCATCCCACCCACCTGGCTAAGCCATTGCCTCTCTAGGCTGCTCACCTTCTCAGAAACCTTGCGTGCACTCTCTATCAGCTCCTTTTTGGTATAGACATCGCTGGGGCTGCACTGCAGGGCTCCAGCCTTGGTCACCAGGGCAGCGCAGCCATGACCCAGCTCCTGCACCCGGCGCTTGATGTGGGAGCCAATCTGGAGGAGAACATGTGTGAGAGAGCCAGCTGGGAACTAAGTCCCACATCCAGGATACCCACTGGGAAACACCAGCCACCCCCACCCAGCTCCAGTCTTCCAATCCTCCCACTCAGGAGGGTGAAAAAGGAAACACAGCTTTGCTCCACGTTTCCACATCATGTTGCAGAGGAAGTGTGAATACCGCTTGTCCCCACTAAGACAAGTGAGAGGTTCAAGTGCCCCTTGTCCTCAGCTCTCACATTCCAGTAGACCCTGCTCTGTCCCACAGCATTTTCCAGCACCACCCCACACCACACACGCACCTCCTCATTCTCAGCAGTGAGGGCAGCCGGCTTGGCCTCTTGTGCCAGCTGTCCATAGTCATTGGTGAGCTGGTTGGCCAGTATGCCCAGCTCATCTGGGTTGGTGGTGGATTTGGTGACCTGCCGATGGAAGAACGGAAGTTGGTGGAGCTCTACGCCTCAATGGGCAAGCAAGAAGGGTGGTCATCTGCCTGGGTGGGAGGCAGTGCTTTCTGCAGTGACAGGCCTGCTTGCACCTACCATCTCCTGCACAGTCACTGCGATGGCCTTGGCTGTCTTCACCATTGTGGTCTGGTAGTCCACGAACGTCCCTTCAGGCTCACCCATGGGGCCCTCATCCAGCTGCAAGAGACCATCAGAAGACTCTGGCTTCAGCTCCAGCCCAAAGACCTTGTATGACTTGACTCTTCCTTTCCCCCATCCCCATCCCTGGCCAGGTCCACTCTACACTCCCCTCACCTGGTTGATGGCCTGGGTGATGGAGTCCACCATGCCACCTACGACACCCGCGGCACTGGCTGCCTCATTCAGGGTGGTGGTCAGGTCCTCCACTGCTTCCTTCATCATCTGTACAGCCTCCTCCAGAGCTTCTTGGGTGTGGGCAGCTTGCTGCAAGATTGAACCAGAGTGAGGGACGGCAGGCAGAGGCTGCTCTCCTGACAGGAATGCTTCACACACCCTCCAGGTTTCTGTGTCTGGCACATGCATGTGACCATGCAGCACACATGAAGGGAGCATCATACCAACATGTGTCCCTCCTACTCACCTTGGGGTTCCCACCAGCCTCCTTGGCTGTGTACAACATTTGCAAGGCCGACTCGGCCAGTGTTTTGGTCTGGTCCAGGAGGTTCATCTGCTGCTGGTGGTTGGGCGTTTTGGAGGCAGCACCAATAGCCGCCATAATGAGTGGCTCAAAGTACTGAGCCATCTGGGACACCTAGGGAAGAGCAGCATCAGCAACAGCAGCTTCCAGCCCCGGCTACCTTGTGCATCTCCTCCCACCATGAGCTCCTCCACATGCACCAAGTACCTCCTCATCATCCCTGCATTACCTTGTGTCCCAGCTGTGAGGCCTCAGCCCGTGCTGCACTGGCCACAGGCTCAATCAGGTTGCTGATCTCCTGGACAGCAGTGATCATCTGGTTGTGCAAAGCCTGTTGCAAAGAGAAGGTGTTGTGTGAGGCTGCAGCAGGGCTGGGGTCACCCTGTGTCACTGGGAGCCCAGGGGAAGGATGCTTGCCCCCATTAAGCCTGCATTCCCAACTCACCTCCTGGGAGATATCTTCTCGGGGAGCCAGCTGCTGGCTGATAGCAGCGAGGGAGGCCTGGTCCACCTCCCGCATGCATCTGTTCAGAACCTCAATGGCCTCATCACATTCCCGTTGTCCTGGAGCTTTGTCCCTGTGTGACAGATCAGCTCAGGTCTCAGCCTCAGCTCGTGTCGGTACCCTTCCTGAGCTTTGGGGCAACCCAGCACCATAGAACTCAGTCATGCTGGCATGTGTTCCCACCAACCCAGAAGCAGCTCCCATGAAGGACAAGAAAAATGGAATAGAATTGTTCTGATCAGAAGAGACCTTTGACATCATAAAGTCCAAGATCTCATCTTCCATCCCATCCCTTGCCTCCCCCTGCCTGCAATGGCCAAAGAGATGATAAGCCAGAAAATCCTCAGGGATGCTTGCTCAGAGCAAGGGCACCTGCTAGTAGGGCAGATACCAAGCAGGCAGGACTCTCCTCACCTCATGTTGGTGATCAGCTTCTTGATGGAGTCAGAAACAGTGCGAGAGTGGCCAGCCAGCACTGACCACTGTGGTGGGTCCTTGGGGTTGACAGCCAGAGAGCGGGCAGTCTGGATGAGGCCAGCAGAGCTCTCCAGCATGGTCTTGGCTGAAGAGACAATGGGCTCCATGGCTCTGCGCCCCTACAACAAGAGACAACGGATCAGTGATACATGCAAAGGACCATGAATGGAAGGCTACCCCCACTCCCATGCTCCTCAACCCAGAGCAGCCCCTTGAAGCCCAAGGCTTGCTACCACATCCCCATCACATCCCCCTCAAGGCACCAGCTCCACAACAGGACTCCTTTCCAAGCTCAGGGGGAGGCACAGCTCCTCCCACCCATCAGCAGCCCTGTCACAGACAGGCCACATGCCGCTGCCCCTGTGGCATCCCACCTCCGGGCTGATCTGGGCAGGAACGGTGGCAAACTCTGGGTTGGAGGCGAAAGCTGTCAGGTTATCCACGGCCTCTATGAGGGGGGCGGTGGCGGCACGGCACCGCTCCCGGTTCTCCTCATTGAACTCACCATCCAGGGCCTGGCGTGGAGAGACCAGAGCAGTTATCCAACTCCCGTCACACCCCAAATCCCATCCCAACATTGTGCCCTGGCAGGGAAACTGCACCTTGATGGTCTTCACCAAGTTGGCCGTGCTGTTGGCCACCTCCTTGGCTGACTGGACAAACTGGCGCTTGGCCACAGGGTTGGCGGTGCGGGAGGAGGCCAGGCGGCACGTGTTGCACAGGGCTGAGGTGTGCTTCGCTACGATGGTGGCTGCTGACAGCACCTGCAGAGAAGAGCAGAGTGAGGCAGAATCCACCAAGACCCCCACACAAAGGGGCCTCTTGGGACCCAAAAAGGACCACCAAGTTCCTGCAAACCCACATAGCTCCCTATCTGGACTGCCACTGTTGCATCAAAGCTGCCAGCTGGTTTCCTGTAGAGCTGACAGGGTCTGATAAGACACTAGCTGTAACCTCAGCCAACTCTTGGGACCCGGCTCTTCCAACTAGCTTCACATCTCCTTTTGTTCAAGAAAATGCCCATAATGGTGCCCCCCACCTCATACTCACCTGGGACTGGGTGCAGGCAGGGTCCACCAGGTTCTGGCAGGCCATCTGGATGGCTTGGTTAGCTCTGGCAAACTGAGTGGGGTCTACCAAGCCCTGCTGTCCAGCCTGGCTGTTGGGGTCCGAGACCCCCACGAGGTAGGCAGCCTAGGAGCACAAGAGAGAGAGGTTGCACATGATGTAGAGGCTCAGAGCAGGCACAGGCTATGGAGGAGGCTGGCAGCACCATCGCACAGGGTCAGGCTTGGAGGGGCAAAGGAAAGGTGCATAGGGCAACTACACAGGGGTAACACTCAGCACTGGGACCAAGTGTGTCTCACCTGGGCAGCTGCCTCTGTCAGACCACAGAGAGCTTTGGAGGCGGCACTGATGGAGTCACCAAACTCAGGCAGTTTGCTGTTCTTGGCGTTCTGGGAGATGCCAGCCATGGACTCGCCCAGCACCTGCAGGACATACCACACACTGATCAGAGACCACCTCCTGCTCCTGCAGTGCTTTCAGGCTCAGAGCTCACTGTGCTTCATCAGCTGGGGAGGAACCACCTTTTTCTTTGCTCCCACATCCTTCCCAAACCCTCCCCGTCTTTCCCCAAACCTCCACTTCTAGCTCAGAGCTCACCTTGGAGTTCTCCATGACGCTGTCAAGGCAGTTAAAGTAGGACATGTCATTGACGGTCTGGGTGGGGTTCTCCAACAGCTCCTTCACCGTCTGCAGGGACACAGGTGTCACATCCATAGGAAGGGTCCATGCCCTCCCCTTGCACTTTCTCTTTGCTCCTTGGGGCCCCTTACAGTGGGGTGCAGCTCCCCTCTCCCCACCATCTCAGCACCCAGCTGTCTCAGCCCCTCCACCTCATCAAGATGAGACTTCTCACCTCCAGTTCCCGCAGGGCATTGTCGCACTCCTTCTGGCCTGGTGCCTGCTGGGTGCACATGGTGATCAGCTGGTTAATGCTGTCAGTCACAGCCCTGTAGGGGATAAGGGAGAAAGACCCACAGATCAACAGCAGCTCCACCACCCAGCCCCAATGCTACAGCAAACAGCTCACAAGGAGCAGTTCCTCCTACCGTGCTGCTGCTGCCAGCTGGTTCTTGAGGTTGGGGGCTGCAGGGTCGGCGGAGAGGGCCTTTGCAGCCAGCAGCAGCTTGCTGGAGGACATGGAGATGCTCTTCAGGTTCGACACCACCTGCGCCTGATCTTCCTTATTCTGTGAGGAGCCAAGAATAGTTACCTGCAGCAGGTTTCCTAGCTCCACGCCCACCCTGGGTCTTCTCCAGTGGTTTTCAGGCTGAGCTGGTTCCCTTCATCTAACTTGTCTGTCAACAGCAAGGATGCAGTGGCAACACTCGCTGAACTAACCCAAGCCACTTTCTCCCCGCTGCTGTGGTTTTACACTTCTCCAGACCCCACTTCACTGGCTGCGTTGGCTACAGCCTCCCTAACCACCACAGCCCAGCACCCTGCCTGTGGACAGCCACCCTCTCAGGCATCCCAAACCTCCCACCACACCCAGGATCCCCCAACAGGCATTTGCTCTCACCGGGGACTGACTGGCCATCTCCACTCCTGCCTGCAGGAACTCATTGAAGTCCTGCCCAAATTTGCCAGAGGACTTGGCCAGGTCTTGAGGGGTGCCACGCGATGCTTGCACCAGCTCGTTGGCAGACTGGTTGAGCCCTGCAGCTGCCCGGTTCAGCTGGCTCTGCGCCTCCTGGAAGCTCTTGGCGCTGGGAGGGAACTGGAGGCAGGAAGAGGGGTTAGGAAAGCCAGTGAGGAGGATGGAGATGGAGGATAAAGGTCTGGCACATGCTTAGGGATATGCTATAGAGGAATCCGGTGTGAACAGACCGGCTCACATCCGTGCAAGGCTTCCCTCCTCCCCTTCCACCCCTGCTCAGCTCACCGAATCCGCAAGCAGCCTCTTGCTGGCCTCTCCCACCATGCGGATGGCAGCATCCACATCCCGCTGCCCTGGCAGGCAGTTGACGCAGCGGCTCAGGGCCTGTGACACCGCTTTGGCCACCTGTGGAGAAGCAAAGACCGGTCAGCAAGCCCTGGCCAGCCTCATGTTCTTCCCGCAGGCTAGTGAGTGGATCTGGGGTCCCCACTCCCCTTACCTGGGCCAGGCGCTGTTGGCTCTCCGGGTCACCAGGCTTGGCCACCGCTTTCCGTGCCTCCTCAATGAGGTTGTTGGCTTTATCCATGACATCGCTGGCACACTCCAACATGGCACTCTGCGCCTGCGGGTCAGGGGTGCTGGCTGCCACGCCACGGGCAGCCTGGCTGAGCGAGCGCAGGGCCTGGGCCACCTCTCGGGCAGCGATCCCTGGGGAGATGGAGAGGTCAGTGGCTGCTTGGCATGGTCCCCTCCTCTCTCCCAGCTTCAGTGCAGAGATCAGTACCTGTGTAGTTCTCGTTGCCCTGGGCAACCTCTCCAAGGAGGTGAGCGATGGCAGAGCTGACAGCTTTTGTGCTGTTCCCCAGATCCTGGGCACACTTCTCCATCTGTGGGAGGATAAGTGGAGACATGCTGGCAGGTTGCACCTTCTGGTGGTTCCCCTGTCTCAGTGACCACCCCACATCACCCTGTGCCACCCTTCCCCACACCCTCACCGTCTCTCCTGGCAGAGGCTTGAGCTTGCCATCGCGGGCAGCTGCCTTGGCTTCCTGCAAGTCCCTCTCCAGGCTCTGCACCAGACCCAGCGCTGAGTCTATCTCCAGGGGTCCACATGCCTCCTGAGCCTGCAATGGGGAAGAAGGGAAGGTGAGGTGGCCACTGAGCTCACCCTGCTGTGGCAGAGATCATGACCTGCCACCGTCTGACCCTGCTGCTCTGCGTAGCCGGTGTCCTGCTGGGACAGGACCCAGCCTCTCACCTTTTGAGCAGCCGTGCGGAGCTCAGCCAGAGCTGCGGCCAAGTTCTTGGCACACTGGCTGAGTTGCATTGCAGAGGCTTGGTCTGTGATGGTGGGGACTGTGGCCTTGGCTGCAGCTACCATCTTCCCACCAGGCTGCCAGAACAAAAGAAGAAGCCGTGAGGGGACAAAGACGCAGCATTTCTCTGCTGCCCATGTGCAGCAGGTTTTATGAGGGCCAGGCATGGTAGGAAAGCTGCAATGCCAGAGCTGGCATGGGAGGTTCTGGGCACCACAGGTACCTGCAGGAAGTTCTGGCTGGCAGCAATGAGAGCCAGCTGGGCGCTGGGGCTGTCTGGCTGGGACTGGCTTCCTCGTACACCCTGCACCAGCATTGGGATCTGCTCTGCCACCACCTGCCAGAGAAAAGGGACACTGGAGAGGCTTGGATGGGAGAAGGTGGATTTAATCCAGGACTAGTGACCAAAAGACTGTCTCTTGGGGTAGCTGCATGAACACCCCAAGGTCCTGCCTGCCTGCTGCAGCTGAGCATGGAATCCTGGCACAGCTGATGAGAGAAGGGACGTGGAGAGGTGGCCAGGATCAGGCCCAGACCCTTACCTTGCAGCTCTGCACCAGCTGCTGCTGGGCGGCAGGGTTCTTGTTGGAGGAGGCAGCGTGCTGCGCGGCGGCGATGGTCTGGGTGGCGGAGGCAGCGGCTTGCTTGGCTGCGTGCTGGCAGGGGAGGCATGGGTTAGCACTGGCAGCGGGCCGCGAGCTGCTCCACCACACACCAGCTCCCCCTAAACTTTTCCTCCTATGCCTCTGCCTGTGACAGCGGAGCACCTCCAGCACTCTTGGTGCCTGGCACATCAAAGTGACATGGTGTGCAAAAGGGAAGGGAGCAGTGGGGAGGTCTCTGCAGGACACAGCACTGACACTCTATATGAGAAGGACTTTATCCCCCTGGAAACTGCAGGAATGTGGAGCTCCTGGGCAGGTCCCACTTGCTGACTATACCTGCTTGTCCTCTGCAGCCCCCTTGCCCAGTGTCTCACCTCCAGCTTGTGCACAAGCTTCTTCTTGATGGCATTCTGGGCTGCAGCATTAGTCGCCATGCGGAGCCCCTCTGCTGCCTCGCGCAACCGCTGCTGCTGCTCCTCACTGTCTGGGTGGGCTGCAGCTCCCTGGAGAGAGCAGAAACCCATCACACCTTGCAGGGGCCACCAGGTCCCTTGTCCTCCTGAAGCAGCAGCTGTGTTGCTTGACACTAGGGAGCACTCCCAGGCAGCCTGGCTGCCTGCGGTGCCATGGAGATGGCCAAAACCTCTCCAGAACTCAGCAGCAGAAGAGTTAACAGCCCCTCTCCTGCCACCCACAGCTCCAGAAGGACCCCAGTCCATTGCACAGGTCCTCACTTCAGTGCAGGACCTTGCTCTGGGAACTGTTTCCTCACCCAAGTGCTGCTCCCACCCTGTGCAGCACTGAGCATCCATCCTCCCCCATGCCACTGACCTTTGCAGCCTCCACCATCTTGGCAGTGGCGTCAGCCAGGATCTTGGCTGCACTTAGCAGCTTGCGTGAGTTCTCCAGGTCTGTCTCTCCCTCTGCGTCAGCTTTGATGGCATTGACAAGGTCAGAAGTGGCCTGGGCCAGAATACGAGCCTGCCGCACCATTTCCCCTGGGACAGAAAGGAAGTGTGGTCTGTGAGCAACTCCCATGGACTCCCTGATACCTTCCCATCCACTGTGCTTATGACAGGTGCCATCAGTTGCTCTCACCAGCATCTCCCATAGAGCTGAATATGTTCTCGGTGACGTTGAGGATGGTGTCAGTGGCCTGGTCGTAGCGCCCGATGGGCTGCCCGCCCAAGGCGTGCTGCTTGATGTGCTGCAGCAGGTCATTCAGTGCCTGGGTGACAGCTGTGGCTGCCACCCCCACCTGCTTCAGGAGCTGGTCATCGTTGGTGGCTGCCTTGGAGGCCTCCACGCAGCCCTCTGCTGACTTGGCCACCAACTTGCCAGCTTCGATAAGCTGCTCCTGGCAGACTGGGGAGCTGATTGTGGGAGCCACTACCTGGAGGGGAGGAGAAAGGCTGGGTAGCGAGCATGGTGAGCTTCTTGTAGGAGCTGTGCAGGGACAGCTGTCTCCAACTTCTACTCCTCCAAAGAGGATACTGAGTGCTTGGCCACAGTGGCAAGGATCCCAGGTCTGAGGCAGCCCATGCTTCTGGTGCCAGACCATTAATATCCTGCTTAAGGACATGTATGGTCCTGGCATGGACCCCACTATGGAGCTGCCACCAGCCTGGTGATGCTTGCAGCCATGCTGAGACAAGGGTTAACCTTGCTGCTTACCTTGGTGCAGGCCACCAACTGGGAGGTGGAGAGAGCACACTGTGTGGCTGCAGCGATCACCTGCGTCTGCAGAGCCGAGTCCTCTGTTTTCTGAGCCACGTTCTTGGCTTTGAGCACCAGCGCAGCAGCAGCACTGGCCACCGCCTTTGCCAGCTGCATCAGCATGTCCTGGGGGGGACAGAGAGGGTCAGTGATGGAGCCACAGCAGCAGGAGCACCGGCAGCTGCCAACAGGGCTCTCGTGAAGTATTCAGCAGGGAAATGTGAGCTCTGGGAGCCATTTATCCGCTCTGTCCCAGCACCTGCAGCACTGAACACCTGGAGTAGCTGGCAACACCGTGGCCCCGTCTCTACTGTGTGCTACAGCTGGTGGTGAGGCTGTAACCTCAGCCTGCACCGTGGCATTGCCACAAACACTGCCCAGAACAGTTTGGGCAACGCTCAGCATCACCCCAGCACCCACGACCTGCTCACTGCCTGCTCCCCAGGCAGCAACATGCACCAAGTCCCCGATGGTACCACAGTGACAACCTGCTGCAAGGCACCACTGGCACCATCTGGCTTTGCACCTCTTTGTAAATGGCAAGAAAATGACAAACTCCTCTTGCCAAACAGCAGGCACAAGTGGCCATGGCACAGCCACACCGGGGGCAGCTGCCTGCCCGCAGGCTCACCCACCAGCAAGAGGCGAGTGGGAAATACTGCCCACACTGGTCACTGATACCGCAGGCATTATTTTCTAGCTCATTACTGCCAGGCTACATCTCTGCTGTCATTCCTGGGCCTACAGAAGAGGTAGGACACAGCAACCAGCCTCCCCTCCCCTGGGGGTGGTAGGAAGGCATGGGACTGCCAGGCAGTGACCAGTACAAGGCAAACTGCTGCCCTGCAGGGTGCCTGATGTGACAGCATGTCATAGCCTTCAGGATGAGCTCCTGTGGCAGGCTGCTGGTGAAAACTGGCAGCACCAGCACCAGATAGCAAATGCTCAGGGTAAAGGACCTGCTTGGTATGCAGGGCTGCATTCTCTGTCTGCTGCAACTGCAATCCTGCTGTGCGAGCTCACAGCGAGCAGCCCCACACCCTGTGACAGCTACGCCTCTGGCCACCAAGCTCTTGGCAAGGGGCCCAAGGCAACCCCTTGCCTCCGGCAAGCCAAGGCTACACCCGCTGCAATCCACCACCTTTCCAGAGAAGAGGAGAGACCGGAGAGCGCATGCACCCAGCTCCAGAGTCCCCAGATTGCTGCCCCGGAGCCCAAGGAGGGAAGCAGATACACTCGGGTCTGGCAGCGCTGAGGCACAGTGTCCCGCTGCACGTGTGTGAATTGTCCTCTAGGTCCTAAATCTGCCCCTTTTGGATGCCCTGCCCTGGCACTGCTGCCTGGCCCCAGGCTGGCCGCGTGGCTTCCTGCCCTAGCTAGCTTTCATGGCTAGCTTTTCTGCTCCCCTTGGCTATCTGTCAAGGCTCTTCTGTTTATGCTGAGGCTGTATGGCCTTCCTGTCCTAGAAAGCTTCTGTGGCTAGGTTTTCTGGTCCTTTTGGCTACCTGTCAAGGCCTTCATGTTTATGCTGAGGCTGTGTGGCCTTCCGGCTCTAGATAGCTTCCATGGCTAGCTTTTCTGCTCGTCTTGGCTATCTCTCAAGGCTTTTCTACCTATGCTGAGGCTGTGGCCACCACAAGCAAAATCCTTCTTTCTGGAGTGTGCTTTGGTCTGTGCCTAGATCCTCCTCCCCAGCATGGTGTGCTGCCTCCCTTTTGCTGGAAGAAGTAGGCCTGGGAAAGCTAGCTGTAAAGTCAGCTCAGTCAAAATAAACATCCCCACAGGCTCCAGCCATCCTGGGTCTCCAACAGTGGAAGCAGGCAGCTCCCATATGCAGGGAATGGTGGGCAGGAGCTGAGGCAGAGCAGTGTTCACCTAAACAGCGACCCGAGTGCATGGACTTCTGAGAGCCAACCACCAGAAAAGCAGATTTTTGACGAGAGCCCTTCTCCAAAGAGTTCAGATGATAGTCCCCAGCAGAGCACTCCTCACATTGGAGAGAGCAGGGACCACCAAACCATGCCTACAGTCCCCTTTTACCGTCTTTGGGTCAGAGGTAGGCAGGATCCAAGCACGTCGGCTTTCTGGGATCTACATGGGAATCCACAAGATAAGAGGTGTTACACCACGGTGGCTCTAGGGACAGAGTTCAGCAATGGCCCGTCCCCTTCCTCAGCAAAGTCACTGCTGGGCACCGGCCAAGCTTTGCCTTGGAGCCCTCCTGTGCAAATACTGATGGTTTTGGGAGTCTAAAAGTCCCTGGTTGCTGCCAAATGCACTCACCTGGAACCGGGGGTCAGTGTCACTCTCTCCAATCTGCTGCAGCAGCTCCCCACTGGTCTGGCCCACAAGGCCAGCAGCCTGCAGGAGATTCTGACGAGGCTGCAAAGCACAAAGTAAAATCAACACCAGGCTCGTGAGCAAGACCTGAAACCTCACCCAATAGCTCCCCTTGGCTTCCACCCTCCTCTAAGCCCCATGGCCTCTCCTGCCCCCCACCTCAGCGCTGGCAGGCTGTGCTGTTTTCAGCAGGTCTGAGACAGCGCTTGCCAGGTTCTTGGCTGCCTGTAGAAGCTGCCGCCCATTCCCTCCTTCATCCTCCATCAGTGCAGCCAGCAGCTTCACTCCCTTGGACATCTCCGTCAGGTTGGAAGAGATGGTGGTGACAGCGCAGCCCACGGCAGTATAGTCTGTGTCTGCTGGATCCCCTGCACAGGGAGGAGACAAGTCAGGATGGGATGTGCTTCAAGTGATGCTCCAAGTGCCCTTGTCACTTATGTGGTTCTCTTTCCTGGGAAGCAGGGGAGAGACCTTCTGGCTCCTAAGCCTGAAAGGTTGTTACATCAGCTGAATTTGGGCAGGAGAGCCTGGGGAAAGACAGTTGCACTGTGCCATGGTTGTCCCTAGAGCTATGGCAGGGACCAGACAACACACTCCTTGTCCAGAGGATGGCTTGTCAGCCAAGGACTGGGAGGATGGACTAGAGAAGGCCAGGGATCTAAAGGCAGGGTGAGCCTGGGGGGCATGGCAAGCTCTACAGGCATGTTAGCAGCAGTTGAGGCTGATTTAGCTCTAACTGGGGCAAGCTGGCTCCTCCAGTCTCTGATGGAGCACAGCAGCCATGAACTTCAGCCAGGCAAGAGATACCAAACCTTCTGAGATGTAGCATCACTCTTCTCTAACCCTCCACATACCTGCAGTGAGGTTGACCACTGAGGCTGTGCCAGCAGTGATCGCATCCACTTGTGAGTGGATCTCATGCTTTGACTCATCCATCTTGTTTTTGCGCCAAGCTTTGGATGCCTGAAATGGGGAGAACAGGGTCAGGAGACGGTGGTGGAGGTGGTGGGTAGCTGCACTCATGCTCACACAGAGATGCAGGAAATAGGAGACAAAAAAGAGGGAAGGAAGAGCTGTGACCACATAAAACTCCCCAGCCCATCCTGGCCAAGCAACATGACCACATGTCCCCTCCACTCCTGCCCACAGAGTGGGACACAACCACGTCTCTCTGCAGGCAGCAGATCTTTCCAGGAGCTGTTGAAACCTCTGCTGGAAATGCAGCCAGCCTCACCCAGCCCAGCCAACAACCCCCAGCAAGACCTCCCCAGCACCCTGCCTTCACCCAGCACTCACAGCATCTTGCCCAAGGGGTGGCAAGGTTTCGAAGTCATCCAGTGTGGCCTGGGCTGCATGCACAGCCTGCATGCTGGAGTTGATGGTGCCAGTCAGGGCTTGCTGGGCTGAAGTCTGCAACAGATTGAGGTACACCAGAGGCTCGAAATCCAGGCTTAAATATTTGGTTCACACCCACCCCTGCAACGTGGTGTAACACGCTGTTGATGAAAGTGCTCCAGTAATCCCACCATAGGTACAAGCAAGCCTCAGTTAACCAGCTCTTGGGGAGCAGGGAGCAGATGCAGTGGGACCCCACAAGGCTTTTACAGCAAGCTCCACAGCAGGCTGAGAGTGACCAAAGACAACAACCTACTCATGGCCTTTTCTAAGTGCTTCTCCAGCTGCAGAAGACATGGGGGACATCAAAGCCAGGCACAGGGCTCTGCTGCAAATGACAGCACTGGTGGGGCTGGCCAGACAGAGCAGCTCAGGGCAGCTCAACCTGAGGAGGAGGCTGTGTCTGCTGGTCAGGGTGTAGCTCAGATTTGCAGAGCAGGCATGGGAGGATGCCAGCTCAGACAGGCCAGCAAGCACATGAGGCCAGCAGCACAGAGCTCCTGCCGTGAAGACCCAGCAAGTCAACACCAGGCCATGGATCCAAATGGATGGGTCTACATGAGCCCATAGGGGAATTTTTGGAATTTGTGCCCTACGGTGGGCAAAGGGAGAACTTACCAGGGGAGGCATGTGTCCTCGGTGCATCTGGCCACTTGTGATTTGCAGTTGAGGCTGTGGCATCGTGCCCACCTGGAAGTTTTCTGGCCCTCCAGCCCCTGTCCTCATGATGGCTGGCAGGGCTACTGAGCCCAGCTCCGCCTTGCCCACACGGTTAAACTGCTGCTGCAAGACAGTCGGCCTGAAATGGAGAGAAACACCATGTCAAGGGATGCCCACAGCCCCAGCACCAGGCTTTGTGGGAGTGGTAGAGTCCCCCTACTGAAGGACTGGCAGCTCTTCCTCCAGACATGCTGTGCTGTAAGACTGGATGGAGTCTGCTCTCCATTCAACTTCTGCTTGGCAGTTAACTTGCCCCTGGAGGACTTACTTCTTTGGAGACACAGAGTCTTCCAGCATGGTGGACTCCTCATCCCCCTCCAACCCAAAGTGGTCTTTGCTCTTTTTCTGTGGAGGGGTAGAGAAAACATGTCAGCCAGCACATACCTCTCAGCCTTCCCCTCCTCCTGTAGCCCAGACACTGTACCAGGGCCACAGGGTCCTCCTGCCCCATCTCAGCTCCTCTAGCAGTACTGTGTGCCAACGGCTGTCTGGAGGCATCTGGAAGGGACACCCTGTACCCCTCCCCAGAAAGGAGCCAGTTATCTGAGTCCTTCTCAGCACAGCCTCACCTTTTTGAGGATGATATCAATGTAGCCTGCAATCAGCTGGGCGATCTGCTCCCCCTCCGTCGTCTGCACTGAGTAGTAACCATCCTGGTAATCTCCAAAATCCTGCAACGGCACGGCACAGGGTAGCACCAGAGCAGGGCACTGGCAGCCATCCTGAGCCTCTCTGGTATGCGCTAAGCACCCAAGCACCAGCCTCCAAAACAAGAGCCAGGAGAGGCACCAGCGGAGGGTAAGGCTGTCCCACCATGGGGCAACACCCAAGAGAGGGGTTGGCATGAGTGCAGGCCCCCATAGGGGCATCAATGGGGAGGGGGCGTGGAGGACCAGGGCTGGTCCCTACCAGGGTGAAGCTCTTGGGTGAGGCTGCCCAACGCTTTATGTTGGTCAGGCTCCACTCCTGAATCACTTCCTTAGTTTTCTCATCCACGCGCATCACGCATTCCTTGGTGATCCCCAGCAGCCGCGGCACCAACTTGTTCTTCCCTTTCATCTTCTCCTGTAGGTCGGAACAGAAGGGCTGTGGAGTGCCCCCAGGATGGATCCATCCAGGCAAAGACCTTTAAAGCCTCCCTTGGCTACCAAACACTCCCAAGGTCACGCTTTCATGGTGACAACCATGACACAGGTCTTGAAAAGGGCAGGAGAAAACCAACTGGGAAGACAGCACACATGGAAAACCAAGAGCAGGACAGGTGGACAGTGGGGATGCAAAGAAAACTGAAGCAACATGGGCTGGGAGGTAGCAGCTGGGCAGAAACACAACAGATGGAGAGATATTGGAGAAGGGGAATTTTGGCCAGGGGAGCTGCTGCTTTACCTTGACCAGGAAGAAGGAGACCCCATAGGTCTTGAGGGAACGGGCAAGTTTCACATAGCGAACTTTGGCCTCAATCTCACTCATGTTCCCGCAGTTCTTGTGGGCCTGCAACAGCAAAGAGAGAGCATTATGCTAGCACCATGGTCCCCTGGCTGTGCCACCATTACCCTGTCACAGCCCATCCAGGCTGTCCCCACCTCACTGGCATCCCTTGCCCCTGCTACAGCATCCCTCTGACCTCTGGGACCTCAGGAGCTGCCTTGTCTCCCCACCTAGAGCTTTCTGCTCCTGTTTCTCACCCACCAAGCTGCTCCATGTTGCCTCCAGAGACAAGAGTGGCCTCAACCCTTGGTGAGGAGGAACAAGAAGCCCAGGTCTCAACACACCCCCTTCACATACCATGAAGATCTTGCGCTCCCCTTTCTGCTTGATGTACTCCTTGGGTAGGAAATCCTTGAGTCTGCCAAGAGACAGTCAAGCCAGCTGTTAGCAGCAGAGCCCGAAGCCAGCGTCTGCCTTCAACTACAAAGAGGCCCAACCCAGAGCCTTGGACAAATCCCCACTAGGGCATGAGCTGGAAGTTTTTGGGAGCAGGAAGGATGTGGGAGAAGTTGTTGCAGTAATGAAACCTGCTTCAGGAGCTGCCCTGATGAAAGTGGGGTAGAGATGCTGAGGATGCAGGCCCTCATATAGCATCAGGGCAGGCCATGTAGTGGGCTGGAGTGCCCCACATCAGTGCTGGCTGCATGTCCCTGAGGGGTGCCAGAGGGAGCAGGATGGGGGGCTGGCAGCCCTTGCAGACAACACGGACTTCTACACTTGGGCACTGTGTTGCAGCAAAGAAAGGAGTCGCTCCAGAGACATCTGCATTCCCAAGCCCTGTGTGCCAGTGCAGTGCTGGGTGCTGCCAAGCTACTTGAGCCACCTGAGGCTCCCCAAGACACTCACTCCAGAAAGCCTGGCCTGTGCTTCTGCTCGTTGTGTGATCCGAACTGGATCTGGCACTGGTAGCCAGCAAACTCGCAGGCTTTGTCAAAGGAGACAGGGTGAGAACCGTTCAGGATGTCGTCACGAGCCTGCACGAGAAGAGAAGACACCACCATGGGCTGGGCAGCCATGCAGCTCTGTCATGGCTCCCCTCCACACCAAGTAGGACCTGTTTTCCAGACTTAAAAGAAGTAGCCCTGAAAATGAGGAGGATCTAGTACCAGGCTGTGCCTCATAGGGACCATCACCAAGCCTGGGAGAGGAACAGCAACAGGATTTCAGATGGTTTCTACCAGAGACAGGAAACATGGGAGCCGCTGGGGAGCTTTGAAAAATGCAGAGGGCAGGTCTGGGACTGCCAGCACTGTCTCTCACCCATGAGACAACTGGGCAACCTGAAGTGTCCCCCATAGTGGCTCCTGGCCAAAACCCTCAGCCATCAGCTCTGTCAGGGGTCTGGCACAGGGCAGTGGAACCAGACACGCCAGGGAGTTGTACCTGCACATAGAGCAGGTTGAGTTGCACAGGATCTCGTGAGTCCACGTTCTGGTCAGAGTAGAAGAACTTGCGACGCAGCAGCAGCGTTTCATTGTCATCGATGCCTTGCTCTCGCAGGGTCCGGCCATGGTCCAGCCAATTCACTGCAGGAACACCAGAGCACCAGCACTGAGGCAGGGTCAGCCCCAGACCCAGGGTTGCTCATGTGGAGCAAGAAGTGTGGGCACATGTTCCTTCACCGTAGTCCCCTCCATTCCCTTGTACTGGCTCTTTCCCTTGCAGGGGTCCCTGCTCCCCTTCCCGCTGCCCTCAGCACAGGCTGACCCCACCCCCAGCACACGCAGGCACCTACACTCATCATCTGTGTGCAGCTTCTGCTTGAGCTTCTCCATTTTCTTCTCATCTCGCAGTAAGGTCTTGTCCTTCTTGAGGGTGCCAGTAACCTCCTCCTTCTTCTCTTCCATAATCTCCCGGACAAGTGAGTACTCATCATAGTTGGTGATGCCTGCAGAAGAGCAGAAGACCAAGCTCAGTCAACTTTGCTGCCAAATACAGAGCCTGGAGCAGTGTAGGGGTGCAGTGTTCCCTCCCCAGCATCAGTCACCCCTTGGCCATCCCCACTGCCAGGCCATTTACCACTGAGCTGCTGCCACTCCCCTGGTACTCTCCACCAGATGTTGTCATCCCTCCCAACCACCCTTCCTCCCTGCTGCTGCTGCCCACTCTTCTCACCAATCCGGGCACAGATTGTCATGAGCATGTCTGTGACAGTTTTGGAGTCATCCACCATCACTGTTTTCACTGTCCCATCCAGCATGCGGATCTTCAGGGGACGCTGCTTCTTCTTGTACTCCATGGTGTCCTGCGGGCACAGCGGAGCACAGCGCTCAGCAGTAGCAGTGGAGCAGGGCACCTGCTTCCCACCATCACACCAACAGCTTCTGTCTCCCCAGTGTAATTTAGGAGGGCAATGCAGGGGGATCTGGGGCACGATGAAGAGCAGCAGGACAGGAACCCACACCACCTCCACATTGTAGGCACATCCAACCACAGAGCCCAGGCGAGTACCAGCTGGAAGGACGTGGGATAGATGCTTACCCCATTGCGAAGCATGTAGTAGTCCAGAGCCTTCCCAGCCTCCAGCCAGATCCCTTTCTTTGGGTCTTCATCTGAGAGGAACAGCCCGAAATCATTGGCTGAAAAACAGGTAAAGTCTCTGTCAGTCCTGAGCAGGATAGGGCCACCAAGATGCCAGCCTGGGCCCAGGGATGGGCATTGGCACAGCCCAGTGGATGAAGCACAATAGGACCATGAATGCTGGAGCTTAAACCTAATGAGTGGGCACAAAGCTGGCAAAAAGCCTTGAGGCACAGTTTTACCACAGTTATCTACAGAAAAAATCATCTGAGCATGCCTACACAATGCTGAACTTGGAACTGATAGTCACAACAGAAGGAAGAGCTTGGAGTTGTGCTTCTCAGCTTGCCAAAATCTTGCAATGTGTGTAGCAGTGGTGAAAGAAAGGTAATAAACTGCTGGGGATCACCAGGAAGAGTGCTGGGAACTGGTCTATAAAACTTAGACACATCTTTGAGTACTCCATGGTGGTGTGGTCTGCACCTCCCCAGAAGTACACAATGGAGTTTGAAAAGATACAGAGGGGGGCAACTTAAATGATGGAGCCTTGGTATGAGGGACTGAAGGAGCTGGGACTCCTCTGTTTGGGGAGAAGGCTGAGGGAAGATGGGATCAAGGCTTGCAAGGTCTCAGAGGTGGTGAATAAGTGTTGTTCATCAAATCCTGCTCCCCTGGGGCTGGATTACCAAGTGAAAGTGCTTCCACTGGAGCCTGGACAGTGGCACCCCAACTCAGACCCAGAGGGATAGCTCCGTTTTCCTGCTGCAAGAAGCCAAGACCACGCCTGGCTTTGACCTGGGAAAGGTTCTTCTCCACCTCTGCAACAACCCTTCACCGCAGGCTGTCTTGGCTGACTATGTTTATAACGCGTCATCTCGTTGGCAGCTCTCTGCGGGGAGGGACAAATTCCTGAGCCGCCCTGCTCCTGCCTGGCTAACGCTGCCGTCGGGATCCTACTAAACAGGGAGCAGAAAAATCATGGCGGCTTGCTACTTTATTTTTAAATTTAAAAAAAAGAGCTATTTTCAAAGTAAATTCCAAGAGGATAACTCTAAAGTACTGACAACTGAGCAGCTTGTCCCAGATCCATAGCTTGAGTGGGGAGGGGCACTTCCTGAGTCTGAGCAAGAGTAGAGCTGGAAACCGACACCGAAGCTCCCCCAGCCCAAAGGTGAGAGGAAAACAGGACAGCTCAACAAGGTGCTCCTGAGTGCCACTGGGTAAGGAGAGCAAAGAGAAACAGAAGCTACAAGGAACTGATAGGAAAAGAAAAGCTGTGAGCAACTGAGAAGGAACTCAGGAATAAGCAGTTCCCTTTAAGGCCTTTCCCTTGCCCTTCTTTTTTTTTATAAGCAGGCTGGCTCACGCCCAGGAGCAGGAAATGCAATGTTCCTTCCAGCACTGCTACAGCCCTGCATCCACACAGACATCCAGTCCCCCTCTGAAATCGAAAGCTGTGGTCTGCTGGACAGCTGGCCAGCTGGGCATGGCTAGAGAAGGCATTTCCTTTCATCCTCCAGGAATTTGCTGCTCCCAGACGTCACCACGCTTCCCCTCCTCTTCCCACGACTCCTGACCTCCTGTTTGCTGCCTCTCCCCAGTGGCACAGCCACTTTCAGGGGCAGCAAGGACATAGGAGAGGCCCTGAGATGATGTTCCAGAGCTCCAGCCCCCCTCCTCCATCATGGGGACAGGCTACATCCACATGGGTGTGAGTCACATCATGAGCTCGTGAGTCTAAGCTTGATTTTGAGCCTGCCAGCACCAGGGAAATGTTAGAGCTGAGATGGCTTAGTAAGGTAATGGAGCACCAGCACAGGTTTGGCAGAGAGCTGTCATCAGGGGTCAGACCCGATGGAGGACTATGTATCCCCCAAGAAAGGAAAAATTAACTTATATGGTTCATTAATGTTCACTGCAACCTAGTCCTGGCTAGTGATGATAGACGCAAGTAGGAGAGAAGAGCAGAGACAGAAAGGACAGTGGGCTCAAATTGCTTGATGAGTATTCAACTTCCATATCTGGTTTTCTACCTTCCAAACCCCCAGATTTCTTCTGGGGTGTTGAGGGAGCTTGAGGAGCTCAGCCCCTTGCCTCTACTGGGTAGAAGGACTTGAACTTTGCTCCCCTCACTCTCCCCTGCTCTGGAAAATCCCATACAAGCCCAGAGATAGAAGAGGAAAGGGAGAACAGTGAAATGCCAGGAGATAAACTGGGGTGGTCCTAGCATGGTAGCCAGCCCCACTGTGGACTTACGCTGCCCCATCTGGGCCTCGGGCACCCGCTCGCGGATCATCCGGCAGGCATCGTACACCATAGTAGAGGGCTCAAACTGCATCGTCTTCACCACATTGCCAATGCTGATCTTCAGCGAGAGGGCAACCATGGTGGCGGCTGGGCTGTCCCCACTCCTGCGTCACCTGCCAGAGGAGACAGATGGGTTAGCTCTGACTGCTGGCCCCTCAGGTGCGCAGGGTCCTTCCTCCTCCTTCTCCCCCACCTGGCAGCACCTCTGCTCCCCAAAAGCCAGAGTACAGTTTCTACTGCAAGCCTGCAAGGGGGTCCCACTTTCCAGACCTGCGCTGACCCTGAGGTCTCTGGCCAGCGTTGGGACCTTTCTCTTGTCTCAAGGTTCCAAAGCTGATTTTACTTGCCTGTGGGTGACTGCAGCTGGTACCCGGCAGAGATGCTGTCAGCAAGGAGGAAGTGAGAGCGTGGGAGCACACGAGATAAGCTGGGAGAGTGTAGCAGAAGGGGTTATAATTAAACCTGCCATGACACAGAAGCCACAAGAAGAAAACCAAGCTGTGACCCGGAGCTGGCAGGGTCCTGCCCCTGCTATCAGGGCCCCCCACATCGCCAACAGACGGTGCTGAGCTGGCAGCCTGAGCACAGAGGGACCCAGAGAGACGGAAAAGCCCAGAGCCACTCAGGGAGGCGAGATAGGGACACCAGGCAGTGAACTTGCCCATTAAAAATAATTACTTGGGGAAAGCACCACTCACACTGAGTGAATGCTCAGAGGTGACAGCCTACGGCAGCAGTCACTGCATAAACCCACGGCTGGGGAACCTGTGCACAGGATGATGTGCAGGAGGGCAAGGGACCAGCTGCTGCAGGTCTCACTGCAAGGGCAGACAAGAGCTGCACTGTCCCATCTGAAACAGTCCCCAAGCCAGGTCCAGCTTGAAGGATCAGCTTCGAGCTTGAAGAATTGCACAGATCAGCTTCAGAGCAAGCACTGCTCAACAGGGCCCCAAAACACCAGGTTTAACACCTAATTAGAATTGAGATATTCTTACAGCAGAGTAAAATTGGCAATAAAAAACCTATGTAAAAGGAGGTTATAACAAGCCCCCTGCTTGCCTGAAGCAGCTTGTAGGGCTTGTAAGAGCCTTTTCCTTTGGGTTTATCCACTGCGCAGCAGCTTTCAGTGCCTTCCCAGGTTGCAACACACCTCGAGGTCCCTGTGCTGGGTCCTTTGCCCTGCCCTTCTCAGCATTCCCAGTCCCCGTCCGTTCCCAACCTGATGTTCTCTGGCAGCAACATGCCCTTTCCTCTCTCTGAGAGCAGGCTCATGGGGAAAGAGTCCCCTGCCCTGTGCTGACCCAAGCAGTCCTGTCATTAAACCCCAGCTGGGAGGACACAATGGCACTGGTGGGATGCACCATGTGTGCTTGTTCTCTTTTAGATTGATTTTCTCCTACCAAGCCTCCTATTATGGCTGTCAGGGAAAGGCTACCAGCCACATGCATCCTCAGCCTGGCCTTGGAAGGTTCTTGGGCAGGTCTTGCTGGCAATCTCCCTCACATCACAGCGGCATATGGCGAGCCTGTGCACCCCTACCCAGCGCTGCCAGCTCCAGTCCCCCATGAAAGGGGGTCTACTGATGCAGGCTGCTCCCAACAACAGACCTGAACAGGCTAGGGACAGGATCTGTGATGGATAAAAAGATCCTGCATCCAATTTCGGCCAGAAGTGAGTCAGAGGGCAGGGGTCCTGCTCCAGCAGAGCAATAAAGCCATGCTGTTGGTGTGGGGTTGGAGGCAGAGACAGAGGATCGTGCCGCCTCCACCAGCACATGGAGTGGCTCCAGCTCTGCATTCCTGAGCCCTTCGTCAACGTTTCTGCGGAGGCCCGCAGCCCCCACTGGCTCCGCTGATGAGGAATGTTTGGTCTGGAGCAAGGGAGCCCAGCGGCAGCAAGGAGAAGGCAGCAGAGACACCCGCCTGTGCCTTTCTATCCAGAAGCACCAGCAAAGCTGCGGAGCCTAAGGGCTTTACGATTATTTCATAGGCAGGGCGGGCTGCTGCGGTCACCAGGCTATCTTCTCTATATCTAAAAATATTCTCCAGTTGAGCATAAAGCTGCTTTCCGTCACTTTGCAGGAAAAGGAGAACATGCCACTGCAAGGACAAGGTCAGAGACCATGGAGGAAGGGGAGGGGAGGACGTTGATGGCAAAGAGGAACTGAGAGGAGCCAGGCCATGTCTGGCCATTTTTGCAGCCTTCTCTTGTCCTTCTAAAGCCAACCAAAATCAGACGCTGCCCCAGAGGCACCCCCTAAGCACACCCTTCACAGGGGCCACCATGCTTTACAAGACCCCATAGGATGACTGCTCAAGCCTTCCCACTCCTGAGCTTGACAAAAACAACAGAGCTCAGCAGGGAAGATGTTCACAACATCAGGAAAGCCCTCAGAAGAAAAGGAGATGGTTCATTTTAATTCCCATATTCTACAGAAACAGTTCAGGCGGTAGCAGCTGAACTTCGCTGACATCAATGCCTGAAGCAGAAATGCTCTCTGCTGCTTAAGAAGTACATCTCCTCAGACCCAGGAGAGATTTGTCAGCAAGCATGGCAATTAATCACATGGGGTTTGCAAATCTGCTGCCTCCTGCGAGGGCACCAACACAGGGCTTGGCCTCTGCAGACCTCTCCCCTCTGGGTACCATGTGGGGAAGGAAAAGTTGGACGAGATACAACGGATGAGAAGCGTGGGAGCCTGGTGCTGCAAACTAGAAAAATAAAGGAAAAGGACAGTGAAATTCAAGCTGTCCCTCTGGAAACAAAAAAAAAAGAAGCCCCAAACCAACCAAGTCTTGATGAACACACACCAAATTTCTGTGCTGGCTCACCTCCAGAGCAAGCAAACCCGTTCTCAATTGTGTGTCGGTATGCAAAGGCAGATAAGGTACCAGAGCAGTGAGCCGGCCAGCCGGCAGCCAGATTAATACACTTTTGCATTTTATAGCAAGCTGCGTGCAAGCAACCCTTGGAGCCAGCACACCCCTGAGCTGATCCCAAAATGGTGGGTGGGGGGGTTTCTTGACAGGATTTCACCCCACCGGGAGCCATCCTGGCTGCCTCCATCTCACCCTGCACGAGGTGAGCAAAGCCACCACAGTGGTGGAGGTCTCTGGGCTCTGCTCAAAGGCAGGGATGGCCACAGGCAGCGCCCAAGGAACCACCACATCATTGCCGGGACCACTGAGAGCGAGTTTTCCGTCACGTGACGTAACTGCTATATTTGTACTGCCTGAGTTTAGGGCTGCAAGAACGGTTACAGAGCACGGTTCATATCTTATAAAAAAAAAAGCAAACAAAAAAACAACCAAAATTCAACAGCAGCCTGTTGGCACGCTCATGGCGTTTCCAGAACAAGCTGCAAATCTTCCAACACAACAGTTTTGCCATTTTTAACATGCTCTTTCTAAGGAAGACTCCGGATGAGGTTTGGGTTTGTTGGTTTTTTGTTTTTTCTATGGCAGTGCCAAATTTCACTTGGGAAAGGCCTCACTCCAGACCACCCCCGTACCGGGAGCCGGCTGCAGGAAGCTTTATCAGCTGCAAACCGCCCCACTGCTGGGGCTTTCCACAGGCACAGGGCTGTGGCACGGCCAGGCAGCTACCAGGCCACGGCGATGCCTGCTATCAGTGGCTTTGCCAGCACTGGAATCTGCTCAACAGCACAATGCACTGGATCAAAAATTAAACCTGGTAGGAGGCCAGACCAGGCTCTTGCTGGATTCTCCAGTAGGAAACCAGTATACACAGCTACAGCAGGCACCAGGGGCATGGGTGGCTCAGCGCCATGCCAATGGGAAGGCTGAGCCAGCAGACCTGGCCAGTGATGGTGCTGAGCCGATTCAGTCTGGTTCCTCTTTCCCAGCCACGCATCCATGTTAGACGGGAAGATGGTTTCTTCCAGCTCCTGGGGAGCATGAGCAGCCAGCGAGCCCAGCCCAGGCCCCTTGGCACCCCTGCAACCAGCTGGTTGTTACCCATGGCTGGGGCAGGGGCATCCTCTTGCCCCTGCAGGGAGGGCAGCCTTGCTCATGCAAGAAACAGACAGGTGACAGGCAGCAGGGCTGGAGGATCACAGCCACAGCCTGCCCACAAGCTCACCCATGCTGAGGTGAAGCTGCTCTGGACATTAACTGCTGGCATTTCCCACACATCATCAGGCCTGCCTGCTCCTGCTGGGCATCCCCAGCCCTCCAAAGGGAAGGGGCACAAATGGTGGCACCCCCAAGCTGCCCACTGCCAAGGCAGGCACTGGGTGAGCAAGGGCAGGAGGACACTGCACCTGGCTGGCACCCCTGTCCACAGCCTCTTAGCACAGCACCCCAAAAGTGGCACTCAGGGCGTAGTGGGCACTCCCACAACCTCCAGCGACCACCAGGTTCTCCAATCTGGGCACCTGTGCTTGCCAGGGCACACAATCTGCCTGTTGCCATGCACCAGCCAGGCAAAAAGGGGAGAGCAAGGAGAATGCCCAGTCAGTTTTCGAGAGGCATTTCTCCACCCAGCAGTCTGCAAAGCTCAGTTCCAAAAAAGGACAGCAGCTTGTAGGTCCCGGTTACCTCTTCCCCAGCCTTCCCACTCCCCCTTCCCCAAATCTGCCAGGACATGCCAATTCAGGATGCTCCAAGTTCCTGTCACCGCTGTTCAGGGTGAGCAACCTGTGTCCTCGGCCAGCGCTCCCCACACACAGTCCCCTGCTCATTTAGTGCTTTGTGGGGTTTCGCCCCATGGTCTGCAGGGAGGTTTTCAGACCCTTTAGCAGGCAGCTCTTGGGCTCTGGCAAAGCTAAAGATGCCAAAAATATGTCCCCTCCCCTTCTCTGCAGCGAGGCTCGGGAAGAGAGCAGAAGGGAGTAAACAATTATTGCTACCAAATATGGGTCTAACAGCCAGCGATGAAGCCACGGGCAGAAGCATGTAGACATCCTACCGGCAGATTCAAAGGGCTGGGGAGCTCGCAGGGGCGCGGACAGGATTCGGCAGGGAGCGGGGCTGGGCAGGGACCGGGCGGAGGATGGGGGTGGGCTTCCCTCGCCTGGTCAGCCCGAGGCACGATGGGGACCCAGGGTTTACCCCGGTGGGGGCCAGCCCTGACCCGCAGCGCCCACGCCAGCGGCCCGGCCCGGTCTGGGAGGCGGGAGCGGCCCGCGGTGGCCATGGGGAGCGTGTCCTCCGGCGTCCACACCCAAAACCGCGCCGCGGGACGGAGACACCCTTCCCACCCGCTTCCCCTTCGCGTACTGGCGGGGTGGGCAGGGAAGCCTCGCCAACAGGCTCGGCCCGCACCGAAGCTCGTCCCCTCCCCGGCTCGGGGGCCCGTGTCCGCGGCCAGGCCTCTCCCGATCGGTCCTCGGGGACCTCCCGAGCCGTGGATGCTGGCCCCGGGCCTGCCGAGCGCAGACTTCGGCCCAGGCCTGCAGCAGGCAGGCTCTTTCGGGCAGGGCAGGGCAAGGACAGGGCCGGGTCTAACGGGGCCGTGCTTGCCCGTGCTGCCCCGGGGCCGGTCGATGGGCGTCGGTGCTCGGGTGCCGCCGGTCCCGGGGACGACGCGGCACGCCCCAAAGCCAGGCCACGGCGTGACCGACTCCCGGAAGCCCCTGGGTCCCCGCGGCCCGGGAGAGGGCCCCCGGGGGGAGCAGGCAGGCTCCGGTAAGCGGGACGCTACTCCCCACCCCGCCCCGGTAAGCGGGGGAGGCTCCCCCCGCGACATCCGCTTCCGGCAGCCCCCCAAGAGCCGGGGCGCCGCTGATCGCCGTGTCCCCGTGACCCGCACCCACCCTCCCCGTCTGTCGGGCCCCGTGTCTGCCCGGTCCCCGGCCCCCGTACCTGTGCGCGGCAGGAGCAGCGCGGCGGCCCCGCCGAGGCTGTGCGGAGCGGGGCGGCACCGCCCGCTTCCCGCCCCGCCGCCCCCTGCCGCGCATGCGCCGGGGCGGCTCT
>VYZX01007002.1:0-49784 GCA_013401335.1 Brachypteracias leptosomus
GGTAAACCCACCACAGTTGCATATGCCACTGGCCTGACCTGCTGACCCTGGTTTCCTACACACTGCTGGGGAGTGAAGCATGAACCTCTTGCCACAGAATTCAGAGTTCTCTACTGGGGAGAGAGAACAGGATCGCTCTTCCTTTCCTTCTCCATGTGCAGGAAAAAAACCCTCTCAGGATAACTCATTAACCCAAATTACCTTCTGTTCTTATCTCACTTTGCTAGTAAGTCACACTAATGGCCTTTCAGGAAGACTTTGAGAATCCTGCAAAGATCCTCTGTGTGACTTTTCAGATTCTGTGCCCATTCCTTTACTTGACCAAGCAGCCTCAGCAAGGGAAGCTGTAGCACAAGCCTCACCTCTTCAGTAAGGCTGCTCCATTTGCCTCTGGTTTACCCTGCGTGAATCATGAACTGCAGTTTCCACATTTAAATACCAGCAACATTCTGTTGGTTGCTCTGCCTTTCAGCAAGATGTGGGAAAAATCTAAGAGCAGCTAGTCTCCTGATAACGATGTATATAGCAGACAGTGCATCTATATGTTGTCATGGAGATGCCATGGGATACATCTAAGGGTTTTGCTGTTTGGATTTCTTCTGCATCACACATTTGTACAGAAATTAGGTTTTGACAAAAATACAGTATCCAAAGTTTTCCAGAGCATAAGTGGAACATAGATCTGTGTCAGAGCAGATCAGGTCAGGTCACCTTATTCATGATAACTTGCATGGGCCTTAATTTTTTATTTTCCACTTGCTCACATCTGCATAACATCACCAAGTTCAAGAATAATTGAGAAGGAAAAGAAGCAGACCATATGTTTTAAAAGCAACAATTAAAAAATGCAAGATAACAGAACATAATAGACTTCTGCAAATACAGTGTGACTGAAATAACTGGTTGGGGAATTGCCCTTAACAGCTAACCTGAGACATTTGAAACATCCACCATTTTCCACCTTTACCTGATGTTTTTAAGGTAAGCAATTCTACTGCTCATGTCCATCAATTTTTTTTTTCTATTAATATTCTCAAAAATTTAATAAAAGGTATTTTCAGTTAAACAGGGATACTTTTTTTAATCTTTTAAAAGGAGAAAGAATGAGTCCATTTCTAAATCACACTTTGTCCATAAAAAACAAATCACAAGGCCAATGGACATCATGTTCCAGATAGTGCAGTAAATGTCTGCAATCAAACAGGCCAAAGACCTATCAGCTAATTATGTAATCAGAAGCAAACTTGACAAGTCACCACCAGCTCACAACCTGCAGACCATCTTCAATCTGAGCATTTTTAAAAAAAAAGTCATCTTAGTCTTTCTACATAACATCCTTACAGTATAGCCTTTTCTATCTATCCACACAATTAAACCTCTCACCTATCTAAGTTCTTGTCTAATTGCACTAGATGAATTTTTAAACTGTACTTAGAAAAGACAGTCAGCTGTTGGCCTCCTTCTGAAATTATTCAGATTTGAGATGACTCTAGAGAACCTGCTGCATTTTCATACCACTGCTAGTGCAGATCCACTGACTGAGAAAAGCTCCCTTGTGTCTGTTGACATGAATAATCCCCAACATTTTTAATATAGGCTGCCTTTGCCAGTTGGCTGACCCTTGTGCTATGCCATGATAAAAGCTATTTGATGACAGTTGAGAAATGAACGTGAGACACTTGCTGCTATATTTCCTCTGCTGTATGGGAGCTAGTCCCTATTGTTTTTCATGTGCAGGAATGTAAATATGTTAAAGGCAACTTAAATGCAGGCAGTGATGATGTAGTAGTGCCAGGCAATATGGAGAAGTGAGACCCAAAACCTCTTGCAATAGCCTGCTTCTTATTTATGTTCCTTAAATGGCTTTTCTGCCTATAGGAAGTTGAAGTTGCTGTAAGTTTAAATAACATGCATTTTTATGCATTTACCTAGCTAAAGTGTTCAAAGTATGCTTTCACATCAACATAGAAAACATTCTTCTTATTACTCAGCTAGAGAAAGTTTCAAGTTTTCTGTGTATTGTGTAAGCAACAGGATTAATGGTTACTTACCTGCAACTGCTGCTCTTCAAAAGGCCCTTGTGTGTTTGCATCTGTGGGGCGTGCACTGTAGGAGAACCACAAATTCGTGGTGTGAAAAACATGCACTCCAGGAAAAACACATGGGACAACAGCTCAGGTGACTCTGCATGAGTGTGTGTGGGGCATTAGTGCTAGCAAGGAAGAAAAAGATAGGTATTTAAGGTAGAGTTGACAGAAGAAGAGGGAAAATGTTTGGCTAATAGAAAATGGGAGATGGATTGAGGTGTCAAAGGAATGTAAAGAAAAAAGCAAGATTGAACCATCTAAGAACAAGATAAAATGAGCAGAAAGGAGGGATGACTGGGGGAGTAAAAGCAGGAGGAGGAGTGGGAGGAACAAGATCAAAGACAAACTAACATTACAGAGGGCCTTGAAGGAGAAGATAAGGATATTTAATTGGAGACTGAGAGAGACTTGAAATCAGTGGGATTTGAGGGAGATGGGCTAGTGTGTCACAGTTGTGGGATTTTTAGAAGGAGACTTCTGAGCAAATGGGGGTGAAGAAGGTAAGAGGAGGGGAAGGAGGACAGACTGCTGCAGCATAAATACTGCACGGATAAGAGTCTTTTGAAGATATAAAGTAAGGGAAAGGTAGATTTTAAAGAAGATTTAATACTTTAGGAGACAAGGCTTACAGATAACCCATTAAAGCCCTTTTATTACCAAAAAACAACAAACATGATGAAGTTTAAAGGACTCTCAGGAAGAGAAAGCACATGGTATATTCAGCAGGCAAAAGTGCTTCAAAATATATCCAGCAGCCTGAAAAAAAATCAAAAAGAAAAGGGCTGTTATCCTCAAGCAGAGCATTCACTTGATTCCAGCTCAAGCTGATCCTTGCCCTGGGTTTTGCACTTACTGATAAGAAATAATAAGCAGATTTACAGGTTAGTCAAAGTTTTCTCTCCCACTAAGTCCTCACCAGAGTTTTCCCTGGGAACCTGACCCAGCTAAGAGAGGCACTGCCCTCTCTCCCCTGTTGTCAGATCAGAGCTGGAGCTGATGAAATGCACCTGCCATAATGACTCACCAGTAATAACCCTGCACCTTCAATATAACGTTTCAAGGATCTGATATTAGCATGACGCAGGCAAGCTCTGCTGTCTCTGACTACAGGCCTAGAGTTTTGCAGAGCATTGAGCTTTTATGGGGCATCTTGGACCTTTGCAGTGGTGGTGCTGCAGCCTTGGGCTTCACATGAGAAGAGATGAGATAGTGATGCTTCATAGCTGTCTCTGGGAAAAAAAGGCCTGTGCTTTCCAGAAAATGGCTGAGACAAGAATCTGCATGAAACCAACTGAAGCAACATGAGAAAAATCAGAAGACAGAATTATTTTCCCCCAAGAGGGAAAAAATGGTGTGCATACATAGGCAGCATCCTGGTGGTTACAAGGCGAGACACAATGATGACATAATTTCCAGATGATATGTCAAGCAGAAGATGCTTTTGGAAGCTCTGTTAGATCAGTTTTTGGGATGTGTGACTAACAGCAATGGGCCATAATAATTATTTTGTAAATGTCACTACAAGCACAGTTTTTTCTCCTGATTATCACTAGAGTACATTTGTGGCACAAAGTGCCTCTGTACAGTATATCTTGGTAGTATCTGAAGCTAGCACTGCGCTCTAGGCAGAGATGTTAAAAACAATATTTCATTTTGCTTTTGCAAAGGAGAATCTCACAATTAGGCCATCTGCTACCTTCCACACCAGTGACAGCTCGTCCTCATATCTGCTGATAGAACCAGGGCTGGTAATTAAATGGCAGCCCTTCCTCCCCACCCTCCTCCCAACCTCAACAGCTATACCCCTGCCTGCTGTGCCACAGCTCCTCTCATGCAGCACCCACCAGATGTTTCCTTCTTCACCTGAAAACAGACAAGCTGCTGTGCTCCCCTGCCGTGCACCTCCCTGTGACTGGTCTCTCCCCCTCCTTTTGCCCTGGTTTTGGCTCCCTTGAGCCATCACCACCACTCTAGGTGGGAATGGCTGATGCTGATGTTGCAGAGGATGGAGCTGCAGCTCCTTGATGGCAAGATGCTCATTCCCACATCCTGTCAAGCAGTCACAGTCAGAAGAGAGCTGCCTCTGCACCCATTATGCCTGCTTTCATGTAGCTTGAGCATCCTTAGGACAAATCTTCAGTTTCAAAGTAGACTGAAAAAATGACTGGTAGGTCACAGTGATTTCATCCCCCCTGCAAACAGGAAGAGAGGGTCTTGTAACTGCAACCTGGCATAGAGATACCCACCCTACCTCACAATGCAGTTGTCAGCTGTAGTGGTGTGGAGCTCTGCACTGCTGGGCACCTTTGCACTTCCATCAAACCCAGCTTCTCTCAGAGCCTGGGCAGGCCAAATCCACATCCCTGCAGTACACCACAGCGCTCTGGGCAGAGAATCCAATAGTTCTTTCTCCTGTGTGCCCCCTGCACAGCACTGGTACCGTGACATGCTGACCACAGCTGCTCTGTGGTTGCACATAGTCTTCCCCTTCCATTCCCAGCCTGAGGCCTTGCCCTTGCTGCGCTCATCAGGCGTCCTCTTGTCCTCCGCCTCTATGCAGAAGACAGCTCTCTTCAGCAGGCTGCTGGTGGGTGATGTGCATGACTCATAATGGGTTTCTTTAAGGAAAGATTTTTATCTCTGAAGTTGGTAATTTTTATGTCTCTCATAATCCTGCGATATTCAGCCCCTGAGTTCCTACAGCAGGGCTGCAGCAGCATGCTCGGAGGCTGAGTGCCAGCCTGGGAGCTGATAAAAACACTGCACATGCTTTATAAGCCACTGAGACCTGAGGCAACTCTGTGCTCTCGGATACAACGCTCTGCCTTTTTTTTGGCACATCAAACACATTAGCGTGTTTCAGCGGGAGCCCCAGACGCAAGAAGGCAGACCTTGGGCTTAGCTTCACCATCACTTTTCCTCTTTTTTCGCAAAAAGCTGAATATACACGCACTCTGATTAGCATGTGTTTCTTTAAGGGGGCTTGTTCCCTTAGCACTAATCCGGGCTGAACTGCCCCTGCTGGGTGAATTCAGCTGCTGGGCAGCCGCTCAGTGCCGGGGTCTCGCAGCACCCAGATGCCCGGGGAGTTAACGTTGAACCGCCCTTTCCCTCGCCGGGCTCTCCGGCTTGGGCAGACATTGGAAGCGGGAGGTGGCCCGGGTCGATGGAGATGTTTGTCACGGGGAAGAGGACGCGGTGGTGCTGCCAGGCAACCGGCTCTGCAGAGCCCGTGCCAATGGCTGCGAGCACCTCTGCAGAGGCAGGTCTAGAGAAGGAGCGGCCAACCCGGGACTGCTCGATGCTGCGTGGTCCCCGTCACCCCATCGAGCCCACAGCGGCTCCTCCCAGGCCCCCCAAGGAGGCCGAGGGGGAGGTGGGACTGTACCCTCTCCCCTGCCTGCCCGGGGGTCCCTGTCCGGGGGCCGGGGCAGCGAGGGGGCCCGGCGGGGCTCCCGGGGAGCTCGGAGCCTCCTGTACCCATGGAAACTTTCTGCCGGGCTTCCAGCTGCGGTTTCGGCCCACTGAGGAATGTGCCCTTGTAGACCTAGGCGAGAGGCTGCTCTTTTCTGTAGGGGTGTCTGCAGTGCCCCCTGTCCTCCCTCAGCACGCATCTTCAGGTGCATGGGGGCATTTCACCCCTTCTGCAGCAAGCTGGCCAGCCCTGCCCACTCAGCCCCCTCCGTCCTGTGGCATGGCCTTGCTGAGGGGCTGGCACAACCCAGGTGCTCCTTCACTTGCCCAGTTCTCATCTCATATTTGTGCCCTGAAGAAACAAACTCCTTCTCATCACCCTCTCAGCTGCATCTTCAGCCACCCCGGTGGAGGTAAAAGGAGGGGAGAGGAACCCCAGACCATTGGTGATATCAGCATGGGGAGGAGTTGATAGTTCATGGGGAGTTCTGCTATTTCAGCTGATGGGCTCTGGAGGGAAGTCCTATACTCTACTCTTAGTCCAGATCATGAATTTATTTCCCCGAGACCTGCTACAGTCTGCCACTCACAGCTTGTCAACTGAGGATACAATAGATTTTACTCATGACGGATATGCATACACATACATATATGCTCATGAAAAAGTAATTCATTAGGATTAGGCAAAATTACCATAGGGTAGGCAAAACAGCAGTGCCATCCACTGCAAGCATGCCCTTTACTTACTCATTTTGTTAAAGGACTTTGATTTCTTCCAATCTCTCACTCCAGGTATATTCTTGCAAAGACCATTTGGAGGCCTGTGTATTCATAAACGCTTCAAGAAGTTTTCATGAAGCAATAGTTAGGCCCTACAATCTTATATATCTTGGGAAAATATTTAGATTTTCATTTAGCTTTTATTTTACAGTTTAGAGGCAGATACCTGGAATGCCAAGGAACACATCTTGTTCTGTTCTGCCTTATCCTTCATGGACAGGGTTTGGCCCTAAGTCCAGTGGGAGAGACATAACTTATTCAGAGACATGCAGATGGCATGTACTCTTGCCACATTGCACAGCTCAGACCCTAGAAATACCAATGTGAGGTGAGAACAGGTGAAGAGAAACGCAAACCTTGATAATTTATTGCAGCTCCCCCTATGGTAGTTACAGATAAATCTCCATGGATGAAACGTTTGCAGAAGAAGTAAGAAGCTGGGGGATAGGAATCACATCCCGTCTGGATCCCGGGAGCAATATTCTCGCAGCATAGGTGCAGTGAGCAGAGGTGCAACAGTGGTAGTAAAGTGCAGTTCAGAAACAGCGTGTGTTCCTGAAGCTCCTTCCCATTTTCCATGAATTTCATCACTTCTGCTGGTAGTGAGGCAGGTGGCACAGCTTCCCAATGCAGATGGCTGTAGGAGATGGAGCACTGCCTCCTCCAGTGCCTGTGGGTGCAGGTGACCAAGCCTCTACTGGCCCGAGCGGCCTGGAGTGGGAAGCAGACTCTGTTACAGTCCTGCACCACACTGCCTGATGATTCACTTCAACTAGCTTTTCATTCCCTGGGGAACACAGAAGGAAGGCAGGGAGCAGGTCTGCAGACCCATTTTCCCCATTCCTAAGCTTACCTGTCTGGTAACCCTACGCCCTAAGTAAGGGGAATATGGAAAACCTATCAGAATAAACACCATTAAGGATTTTTGTTAGGCGGTATGAAGCAAGAATTTCTACTACTGCCTTGAGCTCTCATCAGTCTTAATAAAAGGTGAGGGGTGAGCTTGAGGGCTGTCATGCAAACTGGGCAAGCTGTGGTGATGCGGAGTGCTACCAGTAGGCCACTGGGCTGGCCTGGAAATAGCTTTTGTAGCAGAGTAAAAATACCTGACTTTGACAGCCAGCATGCTGGCTTGTGCATGCATAATTTGCTGCGATCATGCTATAAATCAAGATGAGACTGCTAAAATTATGTATGACCTCATTTGATAGATTATCTAATAAGGAATTTGCTAATGCGGTTTATCACTTAAAAAGCCATACAACTGCTAAGGATGAGTACTTTGCTGCAGCACATTTAAACCTAATTGTTAGAGGGGAAAAGCAAGTGGATTTCAGAGGTGAGTTAGAAGAGCATCCTTAGGAGGATGATGTCTTCACTAAATCAGTGGTGCAATGCAGCAAGCAGGGTGGAAAGGAGTCTCCTCTGGATAAAGGTACAGAAAGCTGCTAGACAAGGCAGCGCTGTGTGAGAATACTGCATGGACCCACTGATCAGGAGAGCCTTCATAAGTAAATAGTGGTATCCTAGTGGGTATGCTTGATTTTATTGTTTTATCTAGTATTGTCTTTTTATTGTTATGACATTTCAGTTCTGCTTCACTGTTTTGCAAGCATATCTAAAATCCCTGATACATGGATAGAAACTACCAGCCTAGACCTCTAAGCTTTAACTTGCTATTCTGGTTATCATGCTTGTCGGAATGAAAAGAGTAATCATTTTGCTGCTATATGTTACCATCAAATATTTTTGTTCTTCCAGTCCTATGACTCATTTAAAAAGACCGAACATCACTTCCACGTACACAAACAGAACTATAAAGCAGCTCAAGCCAGTGAAACAAAGCTTGTTTTGCAGGTTTGTTAACCATGTATTCTATTTCAATCCCAAATTTGTGATTAATATAAATGCCATTTCTTTACTGATGATTTTATAAAGCTCATTCTGGGGTCTGAATGCCCATATACATTCCCTGGTTGTACGATACTGTTCAAAGCCTCTGAGATAAACATTAAACCTTCTCACAACTCAGAGTGTGTGTGTGGGGGGAGGGGGATGTGTTAGAGAAGTGATAATTTTGAACTCCATTTTTGGTTTGGGCAAAACAAGGTGGAAACATAAAAGAGCTTACAAAAAGCCACACAGAAAATTGTTATTGGAGCTAAGACTAAAGCTCTAACTCCCCAATTCCCACCTTGTTTCCTGACTGTCCAGAGCAAAACTGGTAGATGTCCCCTTTTTACCCCTCGCACCTTGAGCACATCCTGCCTCATTTGCAACCCTGCCCAAAAGGTGGAGTTTGTTATTCTTCAGGGGTAACAATGCTTTATGGCAGAAATGGGGAAATTGGACATTGCTTTACACAAAGCAGGACGTGATTATTGGCATAAGAAGGTAGTAGGTAATTTTACTGAGTGCTACTAGGTCAATACACTAGGTGAAACCTCCACATCATTGACTTAAGTGCGCAACTAATGATTTGGGATTGTACAAGAGCTACTGGTGCCACAGGAAAAGCAAAGATACCCAATAAAGCATTGCAAATCTCAGCGACTGGGATCAAGGAGCTGAGGAAGGATATTTTGCTAGTCATAAATTACAGTCACACAGGGGAACTCCCCATGACATTTGCATAGGAGGCCCACCTAAATATTATGATGCCTGTATTGATAATGTAGTCCCAGCTGAGTAGCTGGGACTGTTCCTGAGAGAACTGGAGTCTGTGTTTCTACGTGAGCACACAAAACACAGCTGTGTGTATACATCTGACTGGAATGATTTATCTACAAAAGAGAAAAACACAAAGTAATGGCAACATCATCAGCCTCATTAAATGGGCCAGCTCTATATTGGAGAAGCCACTTGAGGGGTAAGAGCATAGTTCACCACCATGCCACATCACCATTTGTGGTTTTTCCCACTAACATTAATTGATAGAAACTGAGTTAGTGGATTTTACATTGATGATGCATCTCTACAAGGTGGACTCAGGGCACCTGCTCACTCACCCTAGACTGTTAAATAACCCCCTGATGATAATTTTTGGTCACAGCTGACATGGCTTAGATAGCAGTTGAATTGTAAAGCTTCTATTAATCATTCCTGAGTCATCTTGTTTCATGAGGTTTTACACCTACCAAGATAAAAACCTAGCTATCAGTAACACTTCTCAGAGACCTACCAGTAGTTGTGTGATGCAACCTGTAGCAGCCAGGCAGAATTTATTCATCTGCATTTTATCCCCTGACTCTCATCAGCAAGGCAAAGTAAAAACAGCTGCTCTGAGTCCACATTATTGCAGTGAGATTCCAAGGGAGATGATGCTGAACCTTATTCAAAACCAAGGGAGAAACAAGAGAAGAAATAAAGGGGCTTGTTTTCTCAATACAGATCTATTCAAAATACATGCTTCTCATTCCTACTGGGCAGTAAACCTTGCCATGTAGCTGCATATACTGTCCTTGGCCATACGGTTAGTAATGCACTGTGAAGTTATATATATCATAAAAATAGCACTGGTAGAATTATTCTTAAAACATCACTTATGGGCCAAAAATATCCTCTGGAGGAAACAGACTGTGAAAGTACATATTGAGGTTGCTATGTGGTACAACAGGCAAATTCTCCTGCTGTGCAAATCAAAAGGTGGATTGCTTTGAAAACATAAGGTAAACATTCCTAGAAGGACAGAACTAAAATGTGTGACAGGAACTACAGCAAGCATCTGCTGATCAGCAGCTAAAGATTGCCCAGAGAAGTCCGGGATGTGGAAAGAGAGTAAGGCTGCAGCTGAGGTCATACCTGAGGACCATGCTACACTCCTTCAAAGGATGGAAATCGCATCCCACCACACAGTCGCCTACAACATATGGGAGATCTTCAGCTGAGTCACCACAGAAGAGCAACGTAGAAATTTCCAAGGCTCTAAGCAGCAAAGATTTACAGACATCCTATTATGTTCAACTTACATAATCTGAGTACTTAGCTGTTCAGATAATATAGTGATAGAGCTTTATAGAATTAAAAAAGAAAAAGCTTCTCACAGATAATAATATAGCAAGAATGGAATTACAGTGCTCCAAAAAAATCTGTAAAATAAGTCCTATTTTCTTTCTGGCTTTATCAGGCATTTCCAAGAGGGACTTAGTGCAACAAAGATGACACCTCAACCCCTATAGCCATGACATCATTTACACTGAACTTCGACATCTCAAAGCATTATTTTGCTTTTAGAAACAGAAGCTTCTGGTGACTTAGAGGTACAACAAGGCAAAGGTCAGGGTTCAAACAGTAGTCTTAAGAGGACTGTTCTGTTCCTCTTGAACTGCAAAATTTGTACTAACTTCAGTGTGGATTCCTACTCTCATGTGTATACAACACTAACATTTTGCAGAAGACAGGCAACTCTTACCTCCATGCAAAGATAAACACAATAGACTTGCACAAGTGGCTGCATCAAGGAACTGCAACTAATGTGGAAAAGTCATGATGCAAGCATGTTCTACCTAGAAATATTTCTTTGATCACAAATTTTGGGGTTTATCTATGTTACATACCAAGGAGTTAGATCCTCCACTGGTTTAAGTCATAGATTTATCAAAACACACGGAATTATGCTGATTTGTATGAGGTGATCACATATTTGAAAAAACATATTTTAGCCTAGACGGCTGATAGACTCAGCAAGGTTCTCTAGTATAAGAGAGTAGAAGAAAATAAGCTCTTTTAGAAAATAATACATCCTGAGTAAGAAGTATGTCTTACCCAGTGAGAAATGTACCTTTTTTTCATATATACAAGCCACGTTACCTCTAATAAAATAACAACTCGTGATCCAGAAACAGGATGGACACATATACAAACAATACAAAAGGGCACTTACTCCAGAAGTGTTTCCTGTGCACTGCTTCAGGTACCTTTGCTTGCTTTTCTGAAGCAGCACCTCTCTGGTGGTTCAGCTTCTGTGCAGGTTATCCCAGGACTCTTCAAGTACTAGTATACTTGCAGGGATGCAGTTTATCTGAAAGGCAGACTACGCAAATGAACATACAATAAACTTTTGCAGTTCTACATTTTTTCCACTTTAAAGACTCTTCTTCCACCGCCTGACACTTTGGTGGCAAAATGCATCAACAGCCTAGAAGCTGGTATGTAAAATCCACATGCCAAACACAAGGAATGCTAAGGACGTGAACAGTTTCCATGATGGGAGAAGACTATGTTCATGCGAGGGTGGAAAACTTGGTTTAACAATAGCCAGGCCATTCACTGTGGAATAATTTGGTCACTATTGCCATTAGACCAATTACTACTTTACATAGTACAACTGTTCTTTGGGAAGCATAGACTTCCAGCTTCCATAAGCAAACACAGGATTGAAAAGGGCAAGGAATTATAACAAAGGAATTCAAGCTATCTATTACCAGAAAGCAGACCTAACTCCCAACCAAACATCTGCCATTAAAAACTAGCTCAACAAAATCCACATTTCCTTTGTGGAGTCTCATATCTAAGGCAAGCCAGGGATGAGAGGTAAAATGCCAAACCATTTTGCTTATTGACAATAGAAGTCTGCCAGTTCCTTGCAGCGATAGTAAAAAAAGAAAAATGAAGAAGAAAAAAAAAGTAGCTGCTTGTGATGCTGTTTTGCCATCATTTTGAAGCTGTTGTTCAGGATATTGTATTACTTTTTGTCTATTTATTTCCAAGTGTTATTGCTTGGCAGGCAAAACTCTTGGACTGTGTTATGTACCAATCCTTCCAGCATCTAGGTTTTCACAGTGGTATTAATACTCAAGAATACTGGAACAGATCTAAGATAAATATCCCACTGTCCTTTTCACTGGGTCCTCCACAACAACTACTGTGCTAGCATATGAAATGTTAGGTATTCCACAACTGGATGGAGAACAAACAAGGGAGAGCTCACAGTGAAATGCTGGGAGCTCGCTCACTGTATGGAAACAGAATGGAAGATAAATCAAAGCTGCTCTTTTATCCTGACAGCTCAGGCCATGTTCTGTTTGACTCTGCACCAGCAGCCTCCAGCCCCTTTGCCTCACAGAGGCACAAGGCATTGCCTCCCTGTGCTGCAAAGTGGCTAGGTCAATGCAGCGTTAATTAGACCAGGATGAACATGTGCAAGCCAAATAGGAGTGGAGTCTTTGCTCCATCCCAAGGAGCAGAACAGCAAACCTTTCTTGGAGGAGCAGCCAACTCTGCTGCTCCATGCTTCCCATGACCCAGGTGCCTCAACTTCAACACTCATCATGTTCCCCCCTCTGCTGCTCCCAGGGGACTTAAAGGTGTTCCCTCAGATGCTCTAATTTAGTCCTTCCAGGCATGAGTCCTGTTCACCCATGCAAGCACAACAGAGTATTTAAAGCTGAAACAGCCAAAGAATATATTCAAGAATCTATGATAAAAGCTACAGTTTTATGCACCATGGAGCATCCATCAAGGAAATGCACAGAGCTAGTGCCACAAAATAATTACATGTGCAGAGTCCATTGTAAACACAGCTTTTATGTACATCAGCACAGCGGGGACAGTGTTTAAAAATATAATTATGTAATGCATTTTATGTAGTCCGTGAGCCATTCAAGTGATACCATCAGTTCAGCAAAATTGCATGCAGCAGTTCTGTGCCTATTGGCCTGAGCAAAGAAACATTTTTCAAGAGCATTATGTTTTTCCTGCTATGAAATAGATTTGTCTCTGATGCCTACAGGGGATTTGTGCCTCTGTCATTGGCCACTTTCTCTCCTACTTTCACCAATGAAGGAGAAAGAAATGGGGAGTTAATTTTGGCCTTGCAGCAGACTCCAGCATCTAAATCAGTTAGTTCTGAAACCACTTGGGGTGGTGTTGGTTCTGTTTTAATGGCTTTAGAGAGAAGGAATTTGTGATATCTGACTGTTAGTGAAACAAAGTGGTTGTTGTTGGGTAGAAGGGCAAAGCAAGGTTAAGATACTGTGTGCAGGGTCCAGCCTTTAGATTTGCAGCAAATGATGAGCCGTGGCTAGGGCAACACAGAGGAGGCTATTACTGAGCCACATAACAGGCTTCAGTGCAGCAGGAGATCTCTGTTAAAATGCACAAAGAAAACAGGCTTGCAGCTGTACTTACTGCGGGCACCCTCCTGCCCCTCCCATTTATTTTCTCTTTGTAATGCTTATATGAGCTGCAGAAAACAGGAAGCTTTGCTTTCCTTCATGTTTGATCTGCAGTTGCAGCTGAGTTAGGGTGATGCAAGAGTAAAATTTCTGAGACAATGCTTAACAATGCTGCTAAATGATAGCAGCAACATGTGCAGTTATTTATCTGAGACAAAAATAGAGTTTTATAGATACTGGTTAACGGTCATTATAAAGCCCTGAAGCTTTCACTACTTTGCAGACAGTAGTTTACATGTCTTGGCCAAATGCTACGTGGAAAAAATCACATTTCACCTATCAATATCTTTCTAGAAGATCCAACAGATTGCTTTTTCATTTAAAGAGACCATTAAAAAAAATCTGTAGATGGTTGTATAATACTGGATCCACAGGTGGGAGTAGCAAGATAGCTTCTTCAGCTATCCAGGAGCTGCTTGGCACAGAAACAGAACTTGATGCTAATTTCTAAATATGGGATCTGATACCTGAAAAGAGATTTTCATTTCTCTGTTAGAAGCTGTGTCATGTGTAGCACATTGAAAAGGAGAGTGGGGACCAAAATCCAGCTGTCTGCATTGCTGCTTGCATGCTGGTGTCATTGAGAAACAAGCTTTGCTTTCTCTCTTCCTCCCTATGAATATTGTATTTCTTTTTGCTTAGTGAAGCGGCATCGATCAGAAGATGGAAGATATCACAGCCAGAAGAGTCCATCACCACCTGCAGCATGGTAGAGCTTAGTGAAGTGGGAGCTCTGCTTTTGGATCTCATCCGGATTATCAGCAGTGATCAACAGAATAGTTGTGTGTCTGAAAGACATGCACCAGCATCATCCAGCTACATTTTCAAGAGGAAGCAAATACAGCACTGTTTGAAAAAAATCTCAGAATTGCCACATATTTGATTCCAGAGCTACTGAGCTATTTAGATGCTTCCTTCCCCATGGAAATCTCTGTAAAATACATTTTGTAGATGAAGCTCTTTGCGCTCTTTGTGATAGAGCCTGCATAGATTACCTAGCTATAAACTTATATAGTGCATCTCACCTCAGATTTACAGGGAAAGCTAAGGCAGCTATCAATGCATTGCCTCCACTGTACAGCCTACTATCATACATGTATGCTGGTGACCATAATTTGTGTCACATTACGTAATGAGGATGGAGTTTTGCATTAACACTTTATGTAAATACACACACATATAGAATCATAGAANGTCTTGGTGGCTCTCCTCTGGACACACTCCAATACGTCCACCTCCTTCTTGTGCTAGGGGCTCCAGAACTGGACGCAATACTCCAGTGTAGGCATAGATACTGAGCTGAATATATATTATTAGGAAATATTGATGTTGGTCTTATGAGGTCTAAGCTGTAACTGAACTTGAGGAAAAGCAAACTTTTTCATTTTTTAAATCATTCACCGTGGGATTTTTAAAGCTGCACTCAGCAGAATTTTTGGAAAGACATTTTATTAACTCAATTACTGCTTTCCAGCACAACATGTATGGTATAGTCAGTCAAAATGAAACTATTACCTCCTACCATGCAGGCAAATGGAAGGTATAAGTAGCACTTTAACTTGGTAAGCAGAACCAGTCAGTGGCCGACTAAAATACTTCAGTGTGTGGTATCAGCATTGAATGCAGGAGTTTTGTGGTGGTTTTTGTTGGTTTGTTGTTTGTTTTTCTTTTCTGTTAAATGCTGTCGTGGTTCCCTAAACCATGACAGATGCAACATTTTATATTCTAGTGGGAATTTGTAATTGTCAATTTGAATGTGTTCAATACTTTTAAACAAGATGTATTTAACACAATGCCTACACAGTGAGCTGGATTTCCAAAACCACACTTGAGCAAATACTCTCATGAGGTTATACATCTGTGGCTTGTTTATGCAGGAGACAATACCTTTGTAAGTCTGGTTCAGGATGTGTGACACCAGCAGGTGAAGACCAAATTCTTCTTTATATTTCTTATCTAATCCAACTGAAATGGTATCAGTATAAAATGAGCTGAAAAATTTACAGTTTTGGACCCTGAAATGCTATATTTACTACCTTTCAAACGAAACATGTTAAGTAGAATACTGTCAGCAGAGAAGACACTGGGAAGAAGCAGGAATGGACAGGCAACATGATTTCCTCAGGATCACATAACAGATTCATAGAGGAATTCACAGCAGAGCCCCTGACTTATGTTCCACACGTTGCTAACCACTTCTCAGGTCAAACTTCTTGCAGTGTGCCTTTCTGTAGAAATATCACAACACTGCACTACCTCAGGAGCAACAGATCACATGCTCAGTGAACATTTGTCAAGCAGATCTGGTCTGTTTGAAGTTTTTAACACAAAAGCTACTTGGAAGAGTAAACTCTACCCAAGTGCATTCAGCACAACTTTATGCTTAAAATGCTAACAGAAAAATTGATTAAGAAAACCACTTTTAGATAAAATCTATTTTATATGACCAGAAGGAATATTCAAAACAAAATTAAATCATTTATGTCAGCACCTTCTGGGTGAAGCCTGGCTGTGAATTCAGAATTAGAAATGTGCAGGCAGCACTCCATGTCCTAGAAAGAGGAAAAATGTCACTTCTACCTTTACTAGAGACCAGACAATCCCAGCATTGATATTGGCATTGGAAAAAAAAAAAGAGTTAAAAGCATAGGAATACTTTAGACTGTGTGCACAGCTATTTCTAAGTAGCCATAAAGAAGTTAGTGCTAAATATATTTATTAGCAGAATTGCCTAGATTTAACTAAAATGGATTCCTTGAAGCCAATCAATCACTCTTAAAATATGGTACATATGTGAAACTGTTATGTCTTCCAAGACAGACAACTGCCTTGGCATAGCAGAGTAAGTAATACTGTAGGGTAAACAGTGAGATTTGGTCACAGGTTCAAAGAAGTGACATAAGGGGAACCATCAACCCCATGCCCTTAAATTCCTGCAGTGCTCTTCCTTTAATCCCTCATACTAATGTTATTTATACAGTGTTTATTAAAAGTGGTTTCTAATTTCAGGTGCCTCACTTAAGTCACACAACTGCTAGAGGTCTGCACACCAAGCTCCAACTGAAAAAATGGAAGCAATGGGCAATAGGTACCTAATCCCACCTCCTTCCCTGTGATGGCAGCAATACACTCCCACTCTTCCAAACACCACTTCTCAACACACACGGCTACTCAAGCTGTATTTCCTTAAAAAGGTGGGAGTTGAGGAATCACTGGCTATTTGGAGAGCTTGCAAGCAAAATATGTTTAAGTAAGAAGATACCAGCAGGTGGAAAAACATTGAGCAAAATGCCATAGTCAGTCCAAATAGTTACAGCAAATGAGAATGTGAAACTGAAACCAACTTGTAACTGCATCTTGGCATCATGCAGTTGCAGGTAATAATTGTCTTCACAGTCCAAATTCTCATGTACTTCCCTGCCCATGAAACTGAAAGTTGAGAACATGATCATCTTGACTGGCAGACAGGGCAGGTGGATGGCAGCTTTGAACTACTTGGAAACTACAAAAGAGACTCAGCCTTTTCCACGATGACCCTCCAAAGCACCTGATCATCAGGATATTTCCTATTATTCATTATGCACAATAATCGAAGAAGGGGTGATATGTCCTCTTCTCATCAACAAGAATGGCAACAAAATAACTGTTTTAAGGACAAGAAGGTGGTGATAGCCAACTTCTACCTGCAGCATCATCTAAGAGCATGTGCTGCTAGCTCTCTTCTTCCTCAGGCCAACACCAAACTCAGCAACATCCTCTCAGCAAAACTTCATCTTTTCATCTTTTATTGCTCTTCTTCATCTCAAATCAGCCAAAGGGGAACACACTGCTAAGAGAGAGCTCAGCAAGCTGCCCACAACAGGAACTCTCTTCAAACTGATCAGCTCCTTGTTACTACTTCTGTTGCTTCTCTCAGACTGATTCAGTTCCTGGTTAATATATCTCTAGCCTCGCCTACCACCCCAACCATGATCACCTGGGGGAAGACAGGGCCTCACACAGGTGGGACAGGTTCTATCTCTGGGGCCTGAAACCACTGGGGGAACAGAACATTCTGCTGGGCTGGGACTCATCCATAGGTCAATTCCAACTCGGGGCCTATAGCCCAGGCCCCAGCACTTCAGAGCACTGCAAATGTTTCTTTCCTCTATGGAAAAGGTAGGTAGGTAGGTAGATGTGGGGTGAGGTCCACAGAAGTTCCTACCCTCCATCATATCCTGAATTTTCTAGAACTCATGACTGTTGGCTTAGACCTAGACCTAGTTTTGAGTATCCACTTAACTGGCACATGCAAGTGACACATTCTCCTGAGACATTCAGACATTTTTTGGTGACCAGTAGAGTCTTACCATGAGGGTACTTTATACTAAGCAAATCAAGTCTTAGTCTTCTCCTGACAAAGCTAAATAGGCTCTCCACTAAAGACCCCAGGCCTCAAATCTGTCTGTGGCTTTCTGCACAATGTTTAATCAATACCTAGGCAATTAACGTGTCTGTCATTGCAGGTCAAAAAAAAAAACCCAAAATCAAAAAAACCAAACATATTGAGATGGAAAAAGGACATAGGAGGAGGAAAAGTGTGCGCTCTACACAGCAAGTCTACAACATTACAAAAGACAGTGTTCAGGTCCAGCCTTCATCTGTTTTACCTTGTTTACTTAAGTTCAAATCTTACTTTTAGATCTCCTAGACAATAGAAACAAAAAATTCGGGAAATCATTATATTTCCATGGGTGAAGAAAAATGTTAGACTCCCTGCATCATCCACAGAACTGCTTAGCCACTGAGCAGGATGGTGTTCAGACAAAGTCTGTGGCCAAAGAGGAGTGAGGAGCACAGCCAAGACAGCATGGACCTGCTGGGAGGCGTCCCTGCAGAGCTGTCCAGAGGGGCACTTGCAGTGGCACGCTGCATCCCGCTGCCAAGCACAAGCTGGGACTGCTTCCACTCAGCCCTTCTGTAGGTCATCTGTTTTGACCTGGAACAGAGCACTGATATTTGGGCTCCAGGCCATGGCTATTCAAGGACTGAGTTCATATTTGCTAAGCTGTTAATTACTGTGTAGGACTTAGTTTAATACTAGTGATACAGCAGGAAGTATCCCAAAGTCTCTACTTTGCTATTCTTCACCAGTATCAAGGGGCCTACATGCCACTTCTTACTTCACATCATTATGTCTTTAAAAATGATCAGACCACAGTTTCAAGAAGCAGCCATTCTAAGAATGGCATATATTTAAAGGAAAGGCAATTTCTAATTACTACAGTCTGTAAAAGGCAGAAATCAGATTCAATTACACTGCACTTCGCAATTTACAATCTGTTGGTGCTCATTCCAGCAGAGGCTTGTTAAATGCTCTCTTGCTACAGACCTTCAAAATGTGCTTACCTACAGAAAAAGAAGAGGTTCTCAGTCCAGAGCCTCACCATAGCTTAAGCCATCAAAACTGAGGCCAGACACCAATCTCTACTCAGAAACTCCTCTTAGGCACATGGCAGAGTTTTGGCTCAATAAAGGAACCTCATGGGCTGCTAAGCAATGTTACTGCGAGCCCATTTAAAAATATGAATTCACCTGAATACACAAATATGCCATTCAGATTCTGACAGGCACACTGACCTTCTAAATCCAGAATTTTAATGTCCTCCTTCAATTTGCCTTTTTTGAGAATCTGGCCCTCCTGGTTTCACAGTTTGGTTGCTATTGCTGTGGCACATCAAATCTCCAGGGGTAACAACAAGCATGTAGTGAAGGTGCTTGCCCTAATGTTTCCTAATATACTTTCAGGCAGATTGTTAATGGCAATACTCACCATCAAGACAAGTTGCAAAATCCAGAGGACCACAAAGGCAGTGAGATTCCCAGGCAGGAGACCTTTACAAGCCTCTTCGCATAAGTACAATGCGAAGGTATGCTACAATAAAAGCCAAGCAGCAGTGCTAAAGCCAATAGAATTGTATCAGTTCACATCAGATAAAAAATTAGCACTTTGTAGCAAACCATATAACAGTGGTGCATGATGAATTGATTGAAGACACCAACACAGGTTTCCAAAAAAATCCATGGCTTGGGCGAAATGCAAAGTGACTTGTGACCTGTTACAACAAAACAGATTCAAAATATACCATTAAGGGCGATAGCAAAAAATTTGTGAAAATAGAAAACAGTTATATTTCTAAACTTCTCCCAGAACTGAGTTCAACCCACTCACAGATTTACTCCTTCCCCCTTTTCTGCACATCTACTTGTATGGATCTTGTCAAAAAACAGAAAACATGAAACTAAAGCAGAGGAGAACACCAACAGAAATAACAGTACACATCTCTCTCTGTATTTAAAGATGAGACTAATTTTCCAACAAGAAAATTGCCAGAAACAATGAACTGATCCTCTAATAAGGCAGATCAAAATGATACAAAGTTTGTTTAGGAGACTAGATACCAACAACAGTAATTTCAATTAAATCTCGCCTATTAACAATGGCATAGTGTGAAATTAGCACACTCCTAAATGAGCCTTTGACCTTATATTGTGGATATTTAACCTACAGTGTAATGGTGCAGTGCACCATGAATAAACACAGTTCAAAGTGGGCAGCTGCCATTGCAGCTTTAGCTTTCATCCTGGGATGCGTTTTGTGTGTTCAATTTACATTTCTCTTAAATATTGTGCTCTCCTTTCTGCGTTTCCTTTCAAGAGCTTGCCTTACCAGGTGGTAGTAAGTTTTCCTTTTTGTTTTGTTTTTGGGTGTAGTGGAAACCAAAGATACTTATCTGTTATGTTCACATTAACAATGAACTATATTACCAGTGACATGGGCTAAAGGGGTTTTGTATAATCAGGGTAAATCAGAGCAGTTCCAGAAAAAAGCACAGAGTCAAGCTCAGATTGCATAAATTACTCCAAAGTTATAGGAGGAACCAGGTCATATAGCAGACGGCAACGTAAAACCTAGATTTGAACAGGTGTCAGTTGACCCTGCTACTATGACGAATGATCAGAAAAAGCACCAGCGGAGGATGAACGGGAACAAATCCTGATGGAGCTGTGAGTGTGAGAATCCTAGTTGTCTCAGAAGTCCAACAACTGCAGAAGCACACAGCAGCCTGCAGAGCTGCTCACTCTCACCTTTCCAGCCCTCAGGGAGCGCAGCCAAAGCAGCACTTGGGCAGCATCCAAGAAGAGGTTTTGTCCCTAACCAGTGGCGTAAAGGAGGTTCCAAGGAAGAGGTGAAGTTGTCTTTGGCAGCCTTGAGGAAAATCCCAAGGCAATTTCTGAGGTGAAATGAGGAGAAAGCTAGGAGAAAGGCAGACTTGGAAATGCAGCAGCTGCAATATTCATTGAAATGGAAGTCACACACAAATTAAATATGAAGTAAGACATAACTTCTGAGCTATGAGTATCATTGGGAGAAGGAGCCAGGCAATTCAGTACAGAGGGAGTTTCAAAGCTGTGGGTTTTTAGCTAAACAAACTAAATGTTAACAGGAGGCACTGACATGAAGTTGGCTCTTATAAGGAAGAACTTTCCCTTCCTCCTCCCAGCAAGGCAGCACGCCAAGCTGAAAGCTGACGATCAAAGGTCAGTCACTGCTCCTGAATCTCACTAGTTATCAGGATCTCCACTGGAAACAAATGCTTTCACACTACTGTTGAGCACATTTATAAGGGCTGCTGAAAGCTACATTTCAATTAATGCAGAGGTAGTACACTTCGGGTTCTGGACAACATCAGTATGTGAGATATTTCAAGTGGCAGTGAGTCAATACTCCATTACCAGCAGCTCGGCAGGCATAGAACCCGATGGGAACAGGGATGCAGCTATGTTCTCCCCTCCCAGGAGGGGGCCAGGGCGGGGAAGCAGCCACTTCTGCTGCCTGCTCTGTACTAGGTTTTTTGGGTGGGTTGAGAGCTTTGGATTCCAGGATCGTCAGTTCAGCACCACTATTAGAGCCCTACATTTACTCTAATAATATGTTCCAAAAGCTGCTTCAGAAAAAAGCCAATCTTCTGAAGATGAAAAGGCTGCCAACGTGAATTCTGAAAGTCAGCTTTTGTCAAGTGTCTCTCCTGTCGGTCTTAGAGGCCTGCCTACCTAGATTCTCCAGAAAGTTAGCATCTCGGCATTTTTGTTGGAAAGTACTATTTATATCACTTACAAGGGATCATGCAACTGAGGTCACAGAGATAATTATTTATACTTAGAGAAGGAAACATGCAGCATTTCAAGTTTCCTGCACAAGAGACCCTTTGGTTTCCCTCAGCTTGGATCTTGGCTACAAACTGCATTCCACATTTTGACTTTGAGCTGTTGGGAAGTAGCTTCTGAACTAGACAATTAGGAAGAAACTGAAAATATTTGAGTATTGGTGTAGGGTTGTGTACTTTTGAGCAGAGTTTCCTTGGCCCATTGATGGCAGATAGCCCTCCACACCTTCCCGGAGTTTTCTGCCTCTCTCAGAATTGATCCTGGTATGAACAAGAACTTTCTTCACTGCCTATAAAAGTTACTCAAGGAAAAACATAGAAAAAATACTTAAAGAGCTGTCTGAAAGACATCATACTGGTTAACTGAAAGGCGGGGAATTGAGGTTGTTTAGCCCATGAGACTGTGCCTGGCAACTCCATCCTGCTACGTTACATGCATACACTACTGTGCTTGGTAAAAAACCAAGAACTTAACAAAGGAATTGGTAAAATCATGCATCTAATATGGATGGGCTAAAATGAAGCTGAAAAGGAAATAAAAGATTATATATCCACAAACACTGATTAAATTGTGGGCGTTAATGAAGAACAAAACCTTTCTTAACTGAGCAAAACAGTAGCTGGGATTGAACATTACCCAAACTTAATACACCTAAAATGAAGAAATAAAACTGTATTTTTTTAATGAATGAAATTCACTTTGGAGATGTTTGGCACAAAGTCTAATCAGAAATTAAGACCCACTTCAATCCATAGAACAGGACTTCAGGCCATAGACTTTCTTCTCCCTGGGGCTCATTTCATCCTTCAACAGGCAGAGAAAGGAATGGAAGAAAGGAAACCAATGCAACAGCTTCTGAAAAAAAAAAAGACATAAATCTAACTCAGAAGTTGGAAAACAGCAGCTCAGCATGCTTCGTGGGCTTTCTTCCCCCTTTTACATTATTGTAGCATTTATTCCTCCACAGTATATTCAAGTTCCTAGTATGTTCATCACTTCAGAAAGGAATCTGAGTGGTGTGGGAGTGCATAGCCAAGTATATGATTTGGGTTACCTACAGCTTTCTCCAAAAATGCAGATTTATCCCTGTATCAGCTGATCTTGGAGACGTGCCAACTAAGTAGGTAACACACAAGAAAAGCAGTAATCCCATTCTTTTCTTCTTAGCAACTACCTCTTCAATTAAAGTTAGGAGCAATTTTTTTCAAGTCTTTGTTATATAGTTGAAACATGTTGAAGCACAAAACTGCTTGTGGTGCAGCAAATAATCCTTATGTCACGCAGTGTCTAAGACCTTACAATGACAGACATCTCTGCATAGGACCCTTCCACATATGTATAGAGCTTCCTGACTTCACTGTGGCTCTGGAAAGATGCAGAGCTTGCTGCACACAGTCCACGTCAGCAAAAACCATCAATAAAACTTTGCATGTTACCAATAAAACCCAACAGATTTCTACATACATTCCTTGTCAAAGCAGTGACCCTATGGAAAAACTGAAGAGGGCAAAGATTGCTTTTCTCTATATGAGAACAAGGGAAAACTGCCTTTCACTTGCTGCTTTTCTCCTAGGTCTGCCTGTTCCAGCTGACCTTTGAGCAGGGCACAGAGCACAATGCAGAAAGCAGCACTGTAGCTCAGCTTCCATGAATCACCTGGTTTCCATGTGAAGTTTGACCTCATTATCAACAACTCTTATACTGTCATACTCAAAAAAGGGCCCTTGAAATCCACAGGCTATAACTTAATCAGTGCTGCAACTCCCACAGAGCACTTAGTTCTGCAATAATGATGACTGTGTTCCTTAGGAAGTTTGTCACATTTTATTCTGCAGATCAAAAAATTAAGCCATCATACATACCGAATTCACCCACTTCAGTTATTTTGCATATAAGTCTTGATTTCACTAGATATTCTGTATGCTACATCCATTTTATGCACAAAGTTGAAAACCCCAGTCAGAGTCAGGTCCTGTTGAAAGCTCTCATTCTCATATTTCTCTTTGCTCTAGCGCCTTCCTTCCTAACCTTTATGTTCTTTCTCTGTAAGAAAGCTAAGGAAAAAAAAAATTTTTGTCCCCCATTTACTGATGCTAGTGAAAGTGATGGCTTTTGTTCACAGTCTTAATATAGCATCATCACCATTCTCCTCCAGGTTTTCCATGAAACAGCCTACTTCATCTCATCTGTAGTCACCAAAGTCAGTTGAAACGTTTCTATGGATTCCAACAGGCACTGAAATAAACCCTTACAAAAACCAACTTGTGCAGTTTTATTAAAATCTACTTTATACAAGGTGATTATTTTTCAGGAAAGATCTTAATACTCAGGTCTATTACATAATTTACAGAGCAACCTATAGGCCCACAGCTACCAAAGTGAGAATAAATGGAAATATTCAATGAAATCAAGACTGCAGCTCACGTAAGAGCTCTGTATCTTCCAGTCTTCTACAGCCAGGATGGGAAAGTACTTGTCAGGTTCAACAAATTAGTGACCACCACCAAAAATCTTTAAGCATATTCAGTTAACCTGGTGGGCAAACAGTCAGAAGACAAAGGAGAAGACAGTTCTCCTACCAGTCTACTCTCTGTGGTGTTTGCTGTCATAGAGTCTGGTCCTTGCTAACCTTTGATGGATGCACCAACAGCCTTCTACTGAGTTATGTGACTGCTCACCTCTGTTCTTCATCTATCAATCTGTTCCAACAGCATTTCAGCTACAACATGCAAGAAGTACTAGGCTCATATGATGAAGTTTGTATCAGGTGAAAGCTCATGAAAAAGGAGGTTTAATTATCTGTTTCCTTTTTTAATACCTACTGAATTTCACCCTGTAATCTCAGGCAACACTCCTGAGTGTGCCTGTGAGATGAGAATACTGACATTCAGTGTCTGGCACAGCCCTTCTTGCAAGTGTTCTTCTGGTGCTGCTCTTCCTTTTCCCAGTTTTGAAAATCTAGTTGTGATTTGCAATACGCAAAACACCTCAGCAGAGGATCAGCATTTCAAAGTGGCTCACATTTTTTTAAATGCCTTTTCCTCACCACATCATAAAAGTACTTTTGCTTCCACTTAGCTTATCATAACTTTGGATGTGTAACATGGTGGGATTGCTCATGTGGCAGTGAGTGCAGAGCAAGGTGACTACATCTCCTGCACTCAGTAAAACATAGTCTATTACTACTACTACAGTGACTACAGACAAGTCTTCCTCAAGCAGGGGATTATTTGGTGTATCCATAGGCTCATTCATATCAGATTCTCTCATCACAGGGTCATGACCCAGCTGAGGTGACTTAATATTGATCTAGAGATTCCAGAAACAAAGTCCAGTAAGACAAAAAACCTCAATCAGTCTTCAACTTCAAACTTCAGTTTTCCTTCCTGGCACAAAAAGCAGCATCAGCTTCTTTGGGTGCAGCACTGTGAAAACCCCATCCATAGCAGACCTCAGGAACCATTGTTTCTAAAGCTTCAGGCTCTTCACCTCACAACTTCACACTATTCCCCAGTGCCTCTTTCCAGAACTTCTACCTACAAGCCCAGCCTAAGGTTTTGGGGCCCTTTTATGAGGGCCTTGCTTCATTAACAGAGCTCTCAACTCAGATCTTCAGTCCTAATCCCTATGGACATCCTGTATCTCCTAGCAAGCCCATTTCCCTTCTCATGTGAGTTTATGTCTGCTCCCTTCATCTTGGGTAAATAAAACAGGATTAAGGTTGAGACTCTGTTCCTCTGAAGGGTCTAGCTCACCATATCACAAGATGCTGAATGTAGATCTCCATATGGGGTGGTGTGGCCTGACAGCATTAAAGTGCTCATTTTACCCAAGCTTCTGGGACATTAGCTGCAGCTCAGCAAAGCAGATAGACATGTTTAACTTTAAACATGAGAACAGCCTCTAGTAGTCAAAGTAGTGACATTGCCTGCTCGCCTACCTAAACACTTAACTGCATCACAGTTGATGTGACTTAGCTTTGGCTCTGGATTTAAATACTGGAGGCTGGCTTTTTCACTTTCTGCTTTAAAGCAACATAGCAAAACCTCCTTTTTTGGATGTTGAACTCCAGCAGGTTTAGCTAATGTCAGGGAAAATCATGAGTCCTTTGGAAATCTCAGAAATTTAGGCACAATGAGTAAAGAAGATTGTACAAACGATGCAGCCAAAAAAGTAAATTTTGGCAATAAAAATCATTTACTGAGGAAACAGCACACAGAGAAGAGGAATTAACTGGGAAGTACTCTTTTGTAAAATTATTTGCCCAATTTCCATGTAAACTATCAGCAAATGTTGGAAATTACCTTGGAGATTTCCAGTTACTGAAGCACTGTTGCCAGCTCTTTATCCATACCACAGAGATAACAAAGACCCACTGAATATTTCTCCCCTGCTTCCATGCTGCCTTTAGGCAACTTTTCCGCTATTTTCTAAGTGGTGACATTTTTAAATAAGAAAATTCCACCTGGCATGGCACAATGTCTCTCTCTCCATTTCTGAAGCACTGTAGAATCTGTGATTCACCACTGCTGTGTGCATAGAGCAAAGGGACTGCAGACTGGCTCCAGAAGGAAAACTAGGCGTACAAGTCCACTACTTGGAGACATAGAGCCAGCTCCCTCAGCTCTGCATTACCACTGCAGCATACAGTTCTGGTGCAGAGAGAGACATGAAGGCTTGAAGAGAGACCCTAGAAAGCTGCATTTCTGCCAGTCCTTCTGAAATTCACTGGAGCGAGATCATAAAGTTAGGTCACTTTATTTCCACATTAACTCCACTGAATAGGAGTAGGGCAGGTACAAGCACTAAAATAAGAACAAGCCTGGCCTTTAATCCAAACCCCGAGACTTGACACAAGCATGAACATGTAATAGCAAATACATATTTTTTAAAAGGTTCCTTTTCCTTCAAATATATGGATGCACTTATCTCCAGAGTTGCAGCTGCGAGCCAAAATCTATCCATCTCCAGAGATGAATAGTTAGCGAGATTATGAGATCATATACCTTGAAATTAATTCCCTGGTATTCACTTTGTCCAGCTTCGATTCACGAATTCTGCACAAAAGTTTTCAGGGAACACAGTGCATCTCAGCCAAAGATGACTTGTTAATGAACAAGATTATTTTATGAACACAGAAATTAGACAAGGTCAATAAACAAACCCTATTTTAATAACATCTTTTGCATTTTTCCCCAAGAGAACCAGAGCAGCAAGTGAATTTATGTTTGTATGAAAACTTCAGCTCCACATACTCTGCTGCTGTTAATCAGTGCTCTTAATTGCTTTGGGGCAAGCCTGTTTGCATCAGCTGAGGATGAAGCTGCCCCTGGATTGGATTCACCATTGAGTAGCAAAGATAACAATGCTACAATGAGCAATAGTAGTACTGATACCAAACAGAAGGTGCACGAGAACATGGCCCTCTCCAAGAAGTGCAGAGTGCACCTTAGGCAGACAGGTTTTGTGGTTTTTAGAAATAGGTTCTAATTAAATCATCTACTAGTAAATGGGTGAATGGTCATTTTTTTGGCTGAGCAATAAACAGAAGAGCTTAACAATCTGTTAAAACATTTCATCCCCTGCATGGTCATTTTCAGCCTATCTATCTATGGCCCGGCTTTTGAGGTATCACTGTATTAAAAATGTTCTTCCCTGAAGGTATTTCCACACTGCAGCAGATGTCACCAACTTGGCACTATTTGAAGGGTCTATTAAAAGTAATGCAATTAATTACTTGGGTTGTCATCACAGCACTGCTTTTGAGATATTTAAAATGGTTTATTATTGATAGTCCAATCCTGGAAAGTGCTAAGCATCTTCACACTCAACCATGGACACCGAGACAAGGGCCAGTGCAGGCTCCTCAGTTACCGGGCATCCTTGAGTCTCCTCCTGACGCCACTGCTCTGCATGCACCCAGCACAGGGCGCAGTGCCACCACTTCTAGAAGATCTGACCTAGCAGCAGACACTGTGGCCAGACCTGGGTTTTGGTCTGGGCAGGGCCTAGTTTACACTGAATCCTGTATTAATTGATGATTTGGGAAAGCCATATTTGCCACAGCCTGGGGACCTGCACCAGAGTGGAGAAGCATGACAAGAAGGGAGCAGCAGAGCTGAACTGCTAGGTACAGACCGTAAGACTACTGCCCATTGCCTTGCTGAAGGGACTGATGGTACGTAATCTGTGGTGATAACAAGGAGGGGAAGAGAGGAGCCAGGAGTGAAGCAGTAAAGTTGTGCCTGGGAAAGGGAGAAGGAAAGCTGTTTTCTCTATTTTAGTGTTTGTCTTTTTGCTTTCCAATACCCAAATCAGTAATTAAATACATATATAGTAATAGGCAATATATTAAGTTACTTTTCCTCTAGTCTAGCCTGTTTTGCCCATTATGGTAACTGGAAGTGATCTCCCTGTCTTCATCTCAACACATAAGCTTTCTCATTCCTGCCCTTCCTGTTCTCTCACCCCTTCTAGTTGAGTGGCGGAATGAGAGAGCAGCTGGTAGGAGTTTGGCTGCCAGCCATAGCCATCCCACTGCACTTGGATGTCAAATATCTTGTACGGACAAATGTTGAACCACATGCAAGGAAATGGGAACTACAGCATCTATGGAAACCTCAATGAAAGGCAGTGGCTCTTAGTGCCCACTGAGCACTGAACTCAGACAGAGCTAGACCACCACCTTTGCTAAACTGTCTGGCTGCATCTTATTTCATCATGAGGAAGTATCTCTTGGGTTCTGCTAAATTTCTGCCAACACATTTGGCTTCCATCTTGGGACAGAAAACACAATATAGCAAAGCATCCTTGAAAAATTGCTGAGCTCTGCTCTGTGGCAGTAATGACAGCATCTATTGCCAATAAAACGAAAAAGAACAAATTCTGAGAGGTAAAATAAAATATATAGGCATATAGAGGATAAGAGAAGTAAGAATAATCAGCTTCTTGGGTCTCTAAAGCACAACTCTTTGGTTAATTTCAGTTGCTGATATTGCTGTTTGTTTCATATTAGACATACCACCAGCAAACAAAAAGGAAGCATCAGATATAGGGCTAGGTTATAGAAGATAATTTACACACAGCTTCCTCTCAAAACTGATTCAAATCATCTCAGAAATGAGCCAGGCCATGCAAACTAAGACCTCCCTAAACACTAACAACAGAGTAAGAATAAATATGATTTTGAAATATGAAAAGACAGGGACATGTCCAGGCATCTTTCTCAGCATCCTCAGCAATATGGATGACAGAGATGGCACATTAATGATAGTCACGTACAGTATTAAACTGGAACTTTTCTCAAGTACTACCAAGGGCCAAGAAACGTTATAAGGGAAGTAATACGTGGGGAAAAAAGTGTGGTTTAAAATAGAAAGAAAATACAACACAAGCAGATTTAGGACCTCACCTGAAGTCTATTGAATTCAGAGTAGAAAGCCCTTGACTCAGTGATGCTTTAGATCTTTCTTGAGTAAAAAGAATTCAAACTAGCATTTTCTCTGCAGGAAACAAAGCTGCAGATACTCCTCCAAGACCAGAGGCAAACCTGAAAAGCAAGAATAACAAAAGTGAACTAGAAGTGAAAGCAGGAAGCTAGCTAGGTATGATTATGCTATGCAGTTTGGCAGCTATGTGAGCTAATATATTTTGGGCTGCAAACACATACATATATGGTGTGATGCCGTGCCACGGGACCCAGGCTAGAGCTGAAAGAGGTCGTTGTGTTACCAAAACCTCTATGGCCATGTTTGCTTGGCACCCCATTCAATCTCAGAGGAGTAGGATGTTTTACCTCAGCAGCAGAAGTGTCAGAGCAGCACGCAAGCGTGGCCAGCAGAACAGTATGCTGTCAAAACCCAGGCTGACTCATGTTCAGCTACAATGTAGGTCTCAAATCCATGGAATTTTTCCTAGCTCTTGAAAGAAGGGCTATGGGAGAAGAAACTCAACACCCAGGAATCACCCACACAGACCATCATGGTGGCTGCACTCACTTGAAGAGCTGAAGCATTCCTTGTAGCTGCTAGAAGATCTGCCAGACACTGTTGGCCACGACAGGGTTCCCAATGAGGTGAACTCTCTCCTTTGGAATAGGAAAAGGCTGTACTTGATCCCAAAGTAGAGACTGTGGATGAACAGGCTAAGCTTACCTCTATTTGAATCTGAAATTACACAAGAAGTTGACCATTGGAGTGTCATTCTATTCTGCACTGATTCCCACCCCCTCCCCCCACCTTTCTGTTAGTTGAAAGAAATGGATTAACTGGAATTCCATTGACCTTCTATTGTTTAAGACTGAGTCTTACTTGTTATGCTTGTACAAGGTGGCACAGAACTAAGCAGACATCCAACCTAGACAGGCAGGCTTTTATCTTACGTAAAGCATAAGCAGATTTCAAAGTAAAGCTACTATTAACCTCCACCTAATTTCTTCTAAAAGGATTTTTAAAGAATTTGAAAGCGAGGCAAAGTGAAAGTTGTATTTCAGAGTAAGGCCTGTTAAGCAAAGGCCAGGGAGATAATACATGACTTCAGCACACTGCAATGCTTCCCTCCATCTGTCTTTCTATTTAGGTTGAATCTCTTACCATCAGGTGGCCCCTTTTGCTCTATATACTGCACACCTTGAAACAATGAACTCTTGATCCCCGACTTGTCTATACAATAGTAATAATCATAACTACTCTGAGATAGCAGAGGGTGTTACTCCAGGGAAGATTAGCTCATGGTGTAGGTCTTAAGAATTTGCTACTTTGTTTGGGAAATATCTGTTGAATATAAAGAAGCAATTGTACTGCTACTTTCTTCTTTCTTAATCATGTGCTAGAAGCTTCTTATTAAGGATATTCAAGTGACCTGTGTGACAAATTACCGCGTCAATGCTTTTCCTTATGGACACTGCCACAATAGTGCTGTCACAAATCCAGCTAGTACCATTACAGTCTGATCTCTGTAGGGAACATTTCAGCACCCTGTCAGGAGCAGACCAGAGAATGAACTAGTACATATAGTTTACTTCTTAGCAGTTAGTCCCCAAACAATGACACAGATACAGAGACTAAATTCCTTTCAATTTGTGCCAAATAGGAGGAACCAGGTAAACACTCATTTTTTTCCCTTCCTATTTCATTACCTACCACTCTGAAGGAAGCTGATTGTGGATCTCAGACACTGGAAACCAGAAGACCTATCAGGTAATGTAGCACTTCTCTTCTTCTGTAATGGTGGGATTATTTCCTCTAGGTTACTGTATTTTACACATATATAATGAAGCTAACACCATACTATTATCTGGTCCTCAACTTGGGTGCTATACTGTTGTCAAGTTCTATTCCCTGTGTTTGGATCAATCCTGTCCTTTTTGAACCCTTCTTGAATCTTTCCTCAAATTTCTGTATCAGTGACAGCTGATCAAAACTCAAAACTTCCATAATGTGGGGAAGTCCAATGATGATGGAGTCCCAAGACCCTACGCTAGGATTTTTAACATTTCTAATAACCCTCTGGTTCAGATTCAGCTACAGGTAGGCACATTAAAGCAGACACCCATTAAAGTCTGACCAAGGTTAAATAGACAGGCTGTGCAGCTTCAAAGTACACATTTCTTTCTCTGTTTTCTCTTAACTCCTGTAATCTAACTTATTCACCCAAATACGTAGGGTGCTGACCTCACATCTGCATAAGATGCTGACAATCTCAGGCAGTACTGACTTCAAAACAGACTTTCCATCCTCTCTGGAAGACGTCAAAATGTTCAAATTTATTTTGCCATTTTTAATTACAAAAAAAGTACTGAAATTGCCTTTCAAAGCACTTTGTGCCAACTTACATTGTATGCAACATCTAAAATTATAATTGGAATGAGATGGCTTTGGTTTGTCAAATTAAAAAAGAGGTTCAAAAGCTTTCCTTGAAATTTTAAACAGAACATGTCTATGTGAAAATGCTTCCATTTTACTTAATCAGCAATTTACAACAACAAACCTGTTTGAAAATTTTCAACTGTGTTGCTTTAGTAATTTTGCTCTTGTACTCTGAACAGCTGATTATTTTCATCATTTTCTGTTAAGATGCAGCACATAACTAAATATAAGCAAGGTACCACTGCAGCATGACTCGATAGGAAAGGAGTTACCTCAGTGGTACCACACAGCATATGCAGGGCTCTGAATTAGATAAGAATAATGTGATTTAGCTTTTCCCCCAGAGTTTCAGTGATTCTAGTCCCCCCTCAAAAACACATGAACAGAGCCAGTGCAAATATTTACATAAAAAATCTACACTGTCAAAACAGCAAGTTGAAATTGAAGTGCAAAACTCTCCTTTAATCAGCTACACTTTTTGTCTTTGTAGTCCTGGTACATTTTACATAACAAATCATTCAGAAGAAGAAAACAGCTTTTTGACACCGATCTGCCCAAGAGGCTGGGCTGAGAACAGAGGTTCTTTCAAACCACATTCTTCACATTTCATGTTGAAACTGTGATAATATACCACACGACCCGTATTTAAGGATTTCTTAAAACTGCATGGGTCTGTTTTATACCCTTTGCTGTTCCTTCAGGCATAAATACTGAAATTTGGACTTAAAGATCTTTTCAATAGACATTTATCTGTTCACATAGTTATATTTTAGAGGAACAATCATGAACTAGCTTCCTATGTTAAAATAATCTCACTGGTTTGGCATGGTCAATTTTGAATGGGTTGTTTTGTGGTCTTTAAAAATAGTTTTATAAAAGACATCTTTATTGCCCTGTATAGTGAAGCCAGTTTCTAAAGGGAATTTTGCAGGGATATTTAGCTTTGAAAGCATAGCTGGCCTAGAGAGGTGTGTGTTCTCCACCCTGTACCTACTGGATGTTTCCCATATCACAGCATCCTGGACACAACTCTCAGAGAAGCAGGCAGATGTTCAAGTATTCCCAGATCCCCTGTAGCACAACAGCATGGCACAAAGGGGTCATCTGAACATAGGGTGGCAATAATGCAACACTAGAGTTCTGATAAAATTACAACACGACAAGCTGCAGACATTACAACAGCAAAAGACTTTAATAACTCATTTCCCTGACTCCTCTCCTGCTGCTTATCCTACAAGACAGTTGTGCAGCCCAAAATGGGACTTCACCTGGTGTGGACTTAAGCTGAGTAATAGGGAAAGAAGAGCACCAGAACAAGATACAGGGGGGAGTTGGAAGTTGTAGCTCACCTCTATTATTTCTTGAATACATCTGGGTCCACCAGGCAGCAAACAGCCTTTGTCCTCTACAGATGGGCCTTTTGATCTGGTCTCAGAAGCAACCCACTTTGTGCATTGCTCTACTACACAAGTCCTGATTTTAGTCTATCCTTCACAAGCATACAGGAAAACAAATGAAGAAAAAAAGACAAAAAAACCCCAGACAATCTCGTAATGTCTCAGTTTAAAAAATGAGTGACTGCAAGAGCTAGGAACTTTTGCAGCCAGCCACATTCCGAGCATCCCTATACACAGTCTGTACAACTCATAGTATGTTTTATCTGTCTTTCAGGAAGTCCATCTGTACATATGCTATAGTTACCAGAGCAAAGTTAAAAATACATCCTAGGTGTAGCAATACATAAGGCAGATCCTCACCAGTAAACTAGGAAATGAGTAAATCCCCCTCTCCCCTGAACAATTCTTCACAATGACTACTCCCTCCTCCCCACACACATACACTCTCACATGCCTGGAGAAGCCGGGGGTGAGGGAAAGCTGAGCTTTGCAATGTTGTCTGGAAGCTCATCAGATCCGGGCTACTTCCAGTTAAGGGAGGGAGCAAGTTCAAAGCCTCCGCTGATCTCGGATGCGAACAGGCACGGTGCTCAGAGAAGACTGTGCTCGCTGCTGAGACATGAGTCCCCCGAGCAAAAGAAGAGGGTGTACAAGCATGTCCCCTTCAGGAAATGAAAATAGGATGGGAGGGAAACCCCAAACCTTCCGAGGTGGGTTGCAGTACTGGAACACTAATGTGAACTGGCAGGAGGCAATGGCAACCAAACCCAAGCGAACTGCAGTGGCTCCTGAGCACTGGCAGAAAATGCCAAGAGTAAGTGAAGACTAAAGAGAGGAGATGCGCAGAGGGAAGGTAACCCAGGCACCATTGACATGATCATGCTGTATGAACCTGAAAGGTTCCCGCTGAAGCTGTTTCGCAGCATTGACTTTTTCCTTCCTTAAATGCATGCACTTTTAAAGTCTCTGGTTTTTGGACCCTAGATATTGCACTGGGAAATTAAGAAAGAGCCTTCCAGGAGAAGATTAAGATATTTCAGCAACTAGCAGGAACACAGGCTTGAGGATGAGCTGTATAGTTTGTCACATCATTTCCTCTCTACCAACTGTCAGAGGATTCTGAATTGAGATAAAAATTGCCCAGTTTCTGCTATCAGCTTGGGCCTGGATTCTTTTTGCAGCAAATCTAGAGAATCAGTTCACTGACTAGAAATGGATCTACAAACATAGACATTGCATTCACTGTGACAAGTACAGTAACAATAGTTGTGGCAGCTCCCCTCTACAATCTTTATCTGGCCCTTGAATATCATTATAGCAGGGAAGAGGAGTGGGAAGAAAACATGTACTTGCAAGCTTGTGAAACAAAACAGCTTCATGTAGAGGTAGGTTCCTACTGCCCTCTGCTGTAACAGGTTTATAACTCGTGAGAAGGAAATACCAAGCAAGAGAGCCTAGTGTGCACACAAGGCATAACATTCAGGCTATATTAAAACTGTGGCAAGTGGAACAAGACAGCTAGAAACAATCAGGACACCTTATCACTCTCTGCAACTACCTGAAAGGAGGTTGTAGTGAGGTGGAGGTCAGTCTCTTCTCCCAAGTATCAAGTGATAGGATAAGAAGAAACAGCCTCAAGCTTGTGCCAGGGGAGGTTTAGATTGGGTATTAGGAAAAACTTCACAAAAAGTGGTGTTGAGCAGTGGAACAGGCTGCCCAGGGAGCTGAGTCATCATCTCTAAAGGTATTTAAAAAGGCATGTGGATGTGGTGCTTGGGGACACGGTTTAATGGTGGGCTTGGCAGTGTTAGGTTAACACTTTAAGGACTCAACCTTAAAGGTCTTTTCCAACTGAAATGATTCTATGATTCATTCTCTAGTAGGCTTTGATTTCTGGCTGCTGCCTCTAATTCTTGAAGTGGATACACACTTCTTGTACACATAAAGAGAGACCATAGACTGATCACTTCTTGTTATATTTCTGCTTACGAGGCTGTGTATTTTGGATTATTATGTGCCCATAGTTTGCAGTTCCAATGGACAGACCATCACACATCACAACCTTGATTGTACCATCTTTGGTTTTTTATTCTACTTTAGGACTTACTAGATGTTGATCCAGACTGTATCAAATCACTGGTAAATTTCCCTAACAAAGTGTCCCAGTGAAGCTGCCTGGACCCTGTTTTGTAGTGCACAGTCACTGCAGCACCAGGAACGTACTAAACTTTTCTAGCAGCATAGCTGTTAGATTGTCCAGACAAAATAGCCTACTAAGTAGTTTATACATGTTTAAAAAAAAAAAAGGTCTAATTCATCATCTTAGAATAAGACAGCAATATCACTTAGGTTATAGATAAGAATGGATGCTGGTCAGTATGTAATACTGGTATCTATTTGCAAGTTGATCCCTATATAAAGAATTCCTTTCAGCTCTTTTTTTTCCAGTAGTTCATGTTCCTTTAAAGCTTTTAAACTTATTGAGACTTTTACAGAGCTACAGGTTTATATAGCACAACTTGAGCAACATTTTCTTTCATACATTTTCTTCTATGTTCTTTCCCTTTACTACTCAAACACCAACAAGACTAAATTTACTGAATCTGGCTAAGATATACTGTGTTTCTTCTCTTGCCTCTACTGTTCATGCAAACAAAATCACTGCCTACAGAAAAGAAGATATATTTAGGGGCAGTAAACAAGATGTAGCTATTCAGTTTGACTTCCCCTCCCCCAAAGTAAAACAGACATCACAACGATGGAAGCACTACTGTAACATGTCAGTTTTAGCCTGGCAACATGCACATGTGAAAGACTGCATATGTAAGTCACACATAAGTGTAAACAGAGACTGAGATTCTCAGTGTCATTTGGATATATGAGCACTTTCCATTAGAAGGATGAGGATCTGGACATTCAAATCACTCTAGCTGATTTGAAAGCTTCTTCTGCGAACAGGTTGGGACACCAGCATTTACTCTGGCTTGTAATTTCATTTACTCTTGCTTGTAATTTCATTCTTAAAGTCTATTCAATATCTCTGCAAACAGCTACTTATTCTTACCTACAGCCCCCTCTATATTTAAGGGGGACTAGGATTCTATGATCAAGGCTGCAACACAGACACTGCACGGGTAAGGTACTGACCCACAGATAAATCCACACCTGCACATATCTACACCCTCATATAAGTCTAACAAGATTCCTTGCCTTTCTACCACCCTCCCTGAACCTTGGATCAAGTTTCCTGCATGAGCTCCTATATTGTCAAAGAAAGGACAACTACAGCTCTCAATGGCCTTGGGGATTTTTTTTTCCTTTAAGGCTGCATTCAATTTTCATGCAAAGGACAAACTAACTAATGAGAAATGAGTAACTTACAGGAAATTCTGTAAACAAACTACAGAACAGAGCCTGCAGGCAACTGCACAAATGTTAGTGGGATTAATAATGCATAGAATACATTGGAAAGGGCTTGGGACACTCATCTATAGGACACAGGCATCATAAGCTTTGAAGGATATCCAATTCCTGTTTCATGTCAACTAGTAGTAGACAAGATAGAAGAGCCTACTATCCCTCTGTCACAACATATACATGATCTTAAAACCAATGGTGAAACTTGGGGGAGGAAATAGTAGGTCAAAAGCCACATTCTGCTTCCAAGTGCAACTATCTAATTTTGCTGAGGTCAAAGAACACTGGAAAAAATCCAGTTATTATATGTACTTTTTTAATAAGAAGAAATAAGTGGAATGTGTGACAAAGAACTGCTTTGCTAAACCCTAAGGGACCAGGGAGCTTCTCAAGAAAGGATCAGACAGGTATAGGCTCAAGTTACTGCCTGGAGAAAGCATGCACTAACAGGATAAAGATTGACAGTTAAGGAAACATTAGAGCTGGCATTAACATGCTTTGCTGCCATGTCAAAGAGTCCCTGTTTATGACCTTGATGTGGATAAGTGCTTGGATACTTCCATAAACTTTAATTCACAGATGGTCCTAATAACTGAAAAGGAACTACTTCTGTGCTTAATTTTAAGTAAATACTTTGGTGCTCCACCAAATCAGCGTTTAAAAGGATTAAGGACTTCTATATAAAAGCCTCCTTTTACCTTACGTACCTGAAGAACAAAAAAATTGATCTGGAAGGCTAATTTCTACTACTGTTCTACACTACTTTTCAATGGTGCAAAACTATGGAAAGCTAATTCAAAACCAAACTGAACCCTGCCATGAGCAAGATCTATTGGCTCTAAAAGCAGTACTCAAATTGCAGGATGGTAGCACCACGTGAAATGACAGAATGTTTCTGGTTTCACTTTCATCTCTAGTTAGTTCTCAATTTACACAAAGCCTCCTCTTTTGTAACATCTATTTTACCCACTAGAAAAGAACACATACACGGCAAACTTTTAAATCTCAAATGATACACTATTCCTCTCGGCATACAAATTATTTCATAGAGGTTGATTATCCAAGTGGAAGGAAAGGCCTGTCCTCTCCCTCCCACAAGCTAGTCTGATTAAACTAATCTTAACTGATAGCTGATACTGCCTGCAGACTCTGCAAAAGCAAAGTCCCTATGTGGAAAAGGCTACAATGTTTCTTCATCACCAATTATAAAGTCCCAAAATCAGATGAGTGAAAGGCAGTTGAAGCATATCTGCTCTCTACTGGAAGCATCACAGGGAGGAAGGAAGAAGTTCCACCTTATTTCATCTTCAGCCTCAGAAGAGAAAGTGTCTCCCTGGGACAGCTCAGCAACTTGAGGGTAATCAGGTTTATCTTAAGGCTTCTTTCTCTTCCTCAGAGAACAGTCTCACAGGAGAGTAGCCAGTTGCATGCTTGAGTGAGAATTCAATTTCTTAAGGCTCTGTTGGGGTAAGGCCCCCATGGGCATAATCTTCCCCTTCCTCATACACCTTACACAGGTTCCAGCAACAACAGCCTCTAGGGATGTGCTTATCTCAGATACTTCCAAGCCACTTTAAGGAGGCAGCGACTGCTTTTCCCATGTTAGCAGGGGGTTACAGAACACCATAGGCAGAATCCCCAAGTGCAGCTCCTATCTCCACTAGCTCAGGTCTGCTGGGTCAGGTCTATTGCGTATCGCCTGGCCAATGCCACTTTCCCTTCAAAGGAGACCCCTTCCTCTCACAGGAGGCAGCTGGCTGCTCTCTTGTAAGGCAGTTCTCTCTCTTCCTTAGTAATAGTCTTGAGATAAACCTAGATGAAACTTCATGTTGCTGCAGTTTCCAGGCCACCTTTTTTTTCCCCAATAAAAATATAGAATTAGGCTCTGGGGTAACTTTCCTAAAATCAATTTTGTACAGCCATTAGATGCAGAACAGGATGACTACAATGAGAGGAGCTGTTGGCAAGGGCTTCACTGAAGTTGCAACTTAAGGGCAATTTGTGGCTAAACAAGTTCCTTAGGTCACATTATGCACCCTCCTGCTGGGTGCACTTATTAGTCTGACATGCCCATAAGTAAACTAGAGAGGATCAGAAAATGGCACCATGCACCACCATACAGCAGCTGTACTAATTAATTTTTAGCACAAACCTTGACATGCTCTCACCCCATGTCAAAAAGCCATTTACAAACAACACTTGTATGTACCCACTCCACGCTGCAGAAGAAAGATCTTGCAATGCATAAGAAGTTATACTAAGAGTGGAGAGGGCAGAGGATTTTTGTTATCTGGACTACCTACACCTTGCTACATTCTTTTGTGAATAGTTGGCAAAATATCTAAGACAACAGAAACAGGCCAAGGAGAGTGCTTGACCTGAAGAGACTTGCCATCTACTAGGGATATCTATTACAGGAACCAACTATTAAGGTTAGTTTCTTATTTCACAGTTATGTACTGTTAGTTCTTCCCTTGGTTATGCCTTCTCATCAAACTTAATGGGAGGTGAATATATGCAAGAGGATACTGACTTTTTCACTAATAAGGTTATGCCTGACCTACTCCTGGTTTGCATCAGTGGAAACCTAGACAGAAAGGTATGCAACTGTACCTGCAGCAGAGAAGCAGCTCAGAAAGGAAGATGCTGTTGCCAGGGCAATGAAAGAGTGGAAAGTTTCTGGGCATCATCTCCTGGGCTCCCACTGAGAGTTGAGTTTTGCTCTGGCAGAGCCAGGAGGAGGACAGGAGGCACTACCACCATGTGCCCTCCCACAGGGTGGAACTCTTCCTCTGGGAAAGAGGGCTCAGCTGGCACTGGCAGTGCAACATACAGCTTGGCTGAAGCCAGCCAGACCCTGTTTCTCTTTAGCAGAGGTTCCAGCTGCTTTTGGAAATCCCGATGATAAAGTACAAGCCAAAAGAAAGGAATCCAGATCCTATTTTTCAGTTTCATTCCAAATTAGCAACTGCAGCTCCTTAAATTGTTGCTTTTTTGCCATCATCCATGAGAAAAACAGTTGTCATGCTTCAATTAACACATGAGCTGACAGACTTTTTGTTGAGACCCAGCAAAAGACAGTTTGCAGATATTAATTATCAGGTAAGATTCAAATGAGGCTTTTATGTTCAATACAAGGTTAATTCCATACAGTAGTAGGTAACCCTCGAGCCTAGATAGATGGCTTTTGTGCAGCTAAAAGCTGGGAGAAGCAGCTTTTACCCTTCTGGTTTTTTGACTACTATTTGTTAATGATACATGCAGGATACTGGCCAGAAAGCTTACTCACCAGGCTGACCTGCTTCAAAATACAACCATCACAGCACTGAAAGCTTCACACTGGGTAGGGTTAATTTGAAAATGAGAATTTTTCAGTGCCCAGTGCACTATGTGCAGCATTCATTTCTATTTCTTTTTTTCTTCTATTTGCTTTTTTTCTATATCTTTTTCGAGGCTTTCCATGTCCTTTCAACAGTGCACTTGCTGTGGCAGGGACCGAGAAGAGTTCCCAACTTATCTTTACTGCCATTCCTTTTCACAGAAGCAAGACTGATTCCTCATAACTGCAAGACTGCTGTGCCTGGGGCTTCTGAAATGAGCTGGACATGTATGTTCCATCTGCTTAAAAAGTAATTACAGGGATTAACATAAGCTCCTTGCTTTTTATGGAACAACATTTGCTCTTATTAGTGAAACAGCATTTCAAGAGAGTCAATAGCTACAGAAATATATTGGTTGTAGATACAGCTATATTCTGCAACTACATGAATCTGAAATCAATGAACATTTAATATGCCTGATAAATGAACAGAATTTTTCTCTGAAACATCTGCTATGACAATAATGGTGTGAGTTAAAGTAGCATGGGAAATTTCACAGGGAAATCTTCTAATGCAAGGTATCACTTGCTGAAAAAAAAAAAACCCAACAAAAAACCCCAAGAAAACCCACTGATGCTTCATCAAATAGTTAAGATTCTCTACCTATTGTACATGGGATATTGACAGAGAGGATATTCAGGAACAGGCTTGTATGCCCAAGAGGCAACAACAGATGGTGCATGACTGCAGCTAATGTTCTAATCTATGACCATTTGGAGTTCTTAAAAAAAAGAAAAAAGACAGTCTGGCATTACCCCACATCATAAATAGGGTGCAAACTATTACAACAGAAGCATGAGGTAGTAAGATCTTAGGCTGAACTATTTAGGTGTTTGGGTTTGTGGCTCAGTCCTCTGTTCTTCCTTCAGCACCTGCATAGTCCTTAAAATCACCCTAAGAGTAAGAAAAGTATTTGATATACAGATGACCTGCCACTGAAAATAGCCATATTTTTTACTGTTTCCAGATGTTCTTACACAAGTGACTATTTCTGAAGGACAGTGAATTCTTGGGAGATACTAATTGTACATGGGAGCGGTCAGGATTTCACCAGACCGAGTCTTTCTTGGTGGAGAATGGAGAAAGAGGCCTGATATAAATTCTATCAATATCTTTCACATAGATTACAGAACTCAGCTGAAGAATTCCTTTCAGGCAGCAACAGAAACTTCTATATGTTATTCTCCTAAATTACTGCAGCTCAAATTTAAGCGAGTAATGGCATAGTTCTTCGTATGGAGACATTAACTCTTTCATATGAAAGGCCACTTTGTGTCTACTCTTCTGTCCAGCAGCATCACCCATTTCAAAGAAGTATTTGTTCTTAGGTTTGTTCACACCTAGCTGCATTGTTTCTAAAACAGAACTATCAATCATAACCACCCCCAGCTGAATTACTTTAAAATACATAGCCTGGATACCAGTAAAACACTTGCTAAAGCAGCACAGAACCAGCAAACACCTCAGTAGGTTAAGGTACCTCTACTTTATGCCACTGCAACTATACCACATCTTTTAACTGAGGTATCTAGTGGGATTCAGGGGTGACCAAGTCTCAAACTGGCCACCACTGTTTTCCACTCCAAAGATTATGAGAAGATAAATTCAAAAACGTATATATACACATACACACACCTAACTGTAAGAAGGGATGCCAGCAGAACCCACAAACTAATAAAAATGGAGCAGAAGCAGTAAAAATTAAGGCAAATTTTCAGGCTGGGGAAAGCACATACATAAAAAAAGACCACTATAAGTGGGTAAGAAAGAACTACACAAGCAGCTTATTTCTCACCAGGCCTACAACGCTTAGTACTCCCAGAATGGAAATACTAAAGTTGTGTGAAATCATATGTGGACAATTCTCTTGCAAAAAAAGTCAGTCTTACTGGAGCAAGAGGTAAGCATCAACTGCAGCACACCACTTTTGTTTTTCCTATAGGAAAATTTATAAAATCAATTGACTTTCAAATGTTATTTCAGAGGGGAATTTTGCATGGTTTCCAGTAAAAGCTAGCAGTAGGCTCAGATGCCTATTTTGAAGAAGCACATATATCTCTGCAGTGCTTTCCACTTTGAAGTTCTCATTTCTCTAATCAGTCGTACAGGGCAGTGTGTGCTATCTCCTACATGGATAGATGTACAATAACTTAGTATCACAAGCTAATACCATGTAAGTTCAAGCATATGTACTGCTTTTCTAAGAAATGGGGACACATGCAAAACAAATGCAAACCCAGGTTTTAGAGAATTACAGCCACTTGAAGTTTGTTGACAGGAATAGCAAGAAGCATCTCGTGTAGTTTCAGAAGTCCAACTCATACCTCATGGGAAATACGGTGTCATAGGATCTTCCACAGTTGCAAGAAGCCACAGCATGCTAACAAATGGCTCCAATGAAAAGAATGCAGACAGATGCTTTTGTTCCTAGCCTTTGTAAAAATCATCTACCCAAAGCCACATGCAAGATCACTGCATCATACCAAACAACCATCCCAGCACAGCACAGATTATCTTCTGATATGTGCTAATAAAAGCTAAGCAAGGATGATCTTGAGGGTCTTTTCCAACCTAAATGATTCTATGATTTTTTTTCTTGTCTCACTATGCTACTGCTTCTTCCTCTGTTCAACTGAATCTAAGAACTGCAGGCATCAGTTCCAAGTGCAAGCAGAAGAGGTTAGCATCTAGTAGCAACCTGGGTAGGAAGACAAGCAGATAACAATCTAGGGCAATTAGAACACTGCACATGAACCTTGCAGTGGGTCAGTGCTCCTGTCAGTATGACACCACCACTGGGAAGGATGGATTGCAGTGTTTTCTTCAGCTACTGCTTAGAAGTGTTCTTTGTGGGACAGCAAAAACACGAGAACAAAGCAGTGTCTCTGATATGGGTGGCAAAAATGTTTTTTTCTTATTGCTTATTCTTTGAAAGGGTTAAAATGGAGAAAGAAAAAGGAAATCCGGATAAAAGAACCACCAGTGTTTTGGAAGACTTCCAGGCAAAAAACCAGAACCTTTTATTAGGAAACAGAGACCAGCGCTACCAGTTTTGTACACAGGACACAATGACTGTCTTTAAGTAGGAATCCAAGCCTGACTGCAGGCCTGAGTAAGGAACTCTCACATCTTCACTCTAGTCCTCACAAGCACTCTACTGTCAAAAAGTCCTTTGATTTTTGTTTTCTACTGTCATATTTATCTATCTTAAAAGATTGTGAGGCAGATTTATCACTTGGAATCTTGTGGATTACAGACTATTTTAACATGAAAGTGGGATAGGAATGCATTATATTTGCAGCATAGAACAAATATTTCTTGTTCATAAAGCATTAGCATTCTAAACTTCAGCCACTCAAGTTTTCTGCAGTTTGAAAACCAGGACATTAAAACCAGTGGCTGAGACCAGCGACCTGTACAAACACCTATATAATTAAATTGGTAACCACACAAATACAGTTTGAGTAATTGTGTACAAAAAGTACCACATCCAATCACCCTAAAAAAAAACCAAACTCTGACCATAACTGCCTGCAAATTAGTTCTTGATTTTGATAAGTTACATGAAAATACCGCACTTCACCTGCCAAAGTCTGCTTGTACAGACCTAGTGACTAAGCAAGCACTGAATATAACCCTGTTCATAGTGAACCTGTCTCCTTTAAGTGTCACTTCAAGGCTCAAATACCTATTTGTGGTACACTGATGCCACCTCCTGGCCATTTTGATAACTCGGACACAAACTTCTGTATCTAGTACTCTTATTTAAGAGCAGAGACAGCAGTTCATCTGAGTGCAAAAATACTTAGTGCAATTAAAATTTCTCTATTACCAGCTAAAAAAAAAAAGAATATACAGCACTGTATTGGAACAAACTCATGCCTGACAAGTATAAGAATAGGACAGTCAAGCTCTTACAAGATTTCCAGATGTGCCCAGGGTATGCCCAATCCTGTCTCCACAAGCTGGCCACTAACTTCAGAGCTCCTCCATTTCCTCCCAGCCTCAGGTCAACATTGCTGAGCCCTGAGGGAAGAAGCTATTATTTGTTCTCAACCAGTAGATACAACTATAATAACTGAGCATGTATTTTATAACCAAAACAGAAAACATGTTGCTTATCCTATGTGGACGTTTGAGCCAGTAATTCAACACAAGGCCAAAGGTATCCATTATTCTGAGTCTAGTCTTTGCTGAAGCACCCTTTGCAGAGTTGTCACACCCTTCCAGTTTCACACATGGCCCAGGGGCCTGTACCCTAGAAAACCACAAGGCAGCAAGTCAGGTAATTTGAGGTGGAAACCTAAAAAGCTGAGTGGTTAGAACACCTGAGTTGAACTGGAATGACACAGTAAGTGTCCAAATCATATTCCCTGAGAAGTGGTCCACAATCCTTATGTGGATGAGCAGAGACAGGGCATTTGGGGAGCCAGTGGGGCCTTGAACATCAGAGGTTAGGAATGAGTGGGCCAATACAACTCCTAAGGGTTCAACACAGCCCACTAGGGACTAATAGCCCAAACAATGTGGCTTAACCAAAGGGGCAAGTATCACGCTCCCAGTTTTGAGGAAGGCTGGAGTATCAGTAAGCACTCTGTATAGCGTCTGCTTCCATGCCACATTACTTTATGCTCATCTACATGAGTGGAGAGGGTGTCTGGTGACCAGAGCTGTATGAAAACTGCTATAAGGATCAAGCTGACCTTTGCCTTCCTTTCTTCCTGCAGTTTGCCCATGACTCACTATCAAAGAGCATGATGTGGGGAAATCAAATGCCTCCTGAAGATATTGCTCTTCCTGCCATCTTCCTAGAGTCTCCTGCTCCTGAGTTTTAATAAGTCTGGCATACAGGCTGCCCAAGAACTGCTGTCAGGCATGCTGCAAGGTCTAGGTAACTCTGACCATGACTGTCTCCAAGCTCTTCCTTTCGTCTTCCCTTCTCACTTTTGCCTTAGACCACAGTTGTGAACAGCATGGCCTCCAACTGAAATTCTTGTGACACAAGCTTGTCTACCTCCTAACTAGACTGCTGTATATTTGAAACAAAATCATGCCAGCAAGCTGGACAACACACCCTTTTTCTCATGCCACCCTGGGGGCACTGGGCCCACAACCAACCCACGACTGCAAGTGGACAAGCTTCATGCTGCTGCTCCCAGGGCCTAAGGAAGGGCAGCCATGAAACCTTTCAGGCTTGGTGGAATGTGAAGGGGAAAAAGCATTACTGCAGTGTCAGCAGGTAACTTACTTTCCAAGTAAACTGACACCTCAACCTGTATTTGTCATCGCTACTGTTCGCAGGGTTGTGTTTAGCATCATTAGCTCATACATGACAGCATTTATGGAGGGAAAGAGGCTGAATTGCCTCTTGAAGTTGAGAAAGATCACACAAGTATGTTATCCTTGTATGCAGTTTCTTAGCTCTTTGGACAGACCTCACATGGCAGGAAAAGAGCACTTTAAGACAATTTTTTCATGGTAGATTTCTCTGATAGCTCCCAGCCATATGGAATTGCTTTCAAATGCTAAAGCAGTCATCCTGCTCAGATTAGCAACTCACTGCCTCTCCACACACTTGGACCCATGCCCTAGTTCCACCTGAAACCTCATAAGCCTGTCCTCCTCCTCCACCCTAACACCACATCTAGGAAAGCAGTACTTTCACCTGGGTTGAATCACAGTTGCTACAAGCATGGGAGGCTGTATGCTTCCAAAGAGATTTCCTGAGTATCGCTGTAGTAAGGACATGCTACCACACCTCAAAATCTGGTTATTGCTCTGGTCTTCAAGACTTCTTCCACCTTCTTGAACTGTACACTTAACCCAATTGCTGGTCTTCTGGTAGCCTATGACTATTGGGGTACACAGCCTCCTCCTACTGCTGCTAGGTTGTCCAGCCACTAAAGATTTCAGTCCTCTCATGACAGATTGAAAATGAATATTTCCTTGCAGCCTAAGGTGCCACCATACCAAAACACCTGGGAAGCCAAAAAGACCATGTCACCATTGGGTAGAAAATCAGTAGGAAAAAAGACAATTAAAAAACCAAAGCAACAGAAGGAATGGATACTGAAGAAGATGTTTGGTATGTTGTGAAACAGTAGACTTCAGCATTGACTCTTGAGAGGCAATCTCAGAAGTGCAGATGCCAGTTTGACTTTACACAGCATGAGACGCCCTTCAGCATCACATAAGCTCTTCACTTTGTCAGTGCACTCACGTGTCACCCACCCTTGCTGGAGGAATTTACAGTGGCCCCATTCAGTAGTTTGGAACAATATCTTTTGCGTGAAACTAACCCCAAAGACCTAATTTGCGTACAAGAGCACAGGCCCTGCAATCCAAACCAGTATGCAACGACAATCAGGAGTATTCACTTCAAGACCATGTAACTGCTCTGAACTAACACACTAGTGCAGATATAGCTGTGATTCCCTCAAACCAGGTTTAAACTCTAAAAATCTCCTGTCAATAGTATATGCCTGTGATACCAGGCCCATGGGTGGAGTGGAAAAACTGCTGAACTAAAAGCAACACCAGCCTTTTTCTTATAGCATCTCCCAATTAGCTCTCCACACCTAAGCCAGAATCAATTCTTTTTTCTTTCCTATGTGGTTATATTGGTTGATACCAGACCTAAACATACTCTTTCTTACCTATTTTCCACCAGTCTTCCTCCAATCACTGGAAATTTATACAAAGAATCCCACTTTACTTGGTTAGACTTGGGAACAGAAGATTCCAGAGAGAAGAAACCAGGAAACCTTCATCTAAGACAAAGCCTAACTTTTCAATGCTTTTCAGAGCAGGTCTGTTTTTTTTTTTCCTTCAGAATCCTCAGATAATTTTAAGAGGCCTTATGAAGTCTGTCAAATTTAAAGGAAATAAATTTGTATGTCTGAAGTAAGCCTAGTTTCAATGCAGCACGATCTGAGTTATTAGGAAGTGATGCAGTATGGATGTATTTCAGTACTGACCAAGGCAGAAGGCTTCCACATCAGACAAGTGCCGGATAAACAGGCAATGAAAGACCAGTTCTGCAGTAATAGCTTTTCATCCACTGCCCTCTGACCACTAGATGTCATCTGCATGCTAGACCAATACTAATATGAAAACGAAGTCTACCGGATCAGGTCTAAGTAACTGTTAAATTCCTGCACAGCATTAGAATAAATGGGACAGATCAAGGAAAAGGATATGTCTTCTTACTCTAGGTGGTAAAGGCAAAGCAAAGGTCTCCAAGACTAGCATGTCAGTTGTTTGTTGTTGTACCTTTAGGCAAGAGCCTTGATTAGGAAAGAAATAGTGTTTGTTCTCCATCACTGCTTCAACAGAATGAGAACTCAAGTCTCACAGCTCATTCTCTTAATCCAGCCTCCTGAAAATTAAATACTATTAAGGTGCATTTAAGATGTTCAATAAAATGTAGTTCTTATAACACAGTCCCTCTCCCAGCATTTCACAGAAATTACACGTTTTATCTCTGTGGAAGGTGCAAGAGGTCACTCAGCAATAGCAACCTGAAATATAAACAAACATTCTGGGGTAGCTAGTGGAAAATTACTCATTTATACATGCCCAGAAATTTGACAATAAAATGAAGAACTTAATAGGAGGAACTGCAGAAATACTGCTTGGAAGCAGTTGAAAGAAACAACGTGAAAAGCTTGTAACTATTTTCACATTACAGTATGTTCTTGGGACTTCAAAGCGATGGAAAAACATTACATTGGAATCTATTTACTTGCCAAGGTTGTCCTCTACATCAATCCTCCTTCATCAATGCTGTGCACTCCTCTGCTTCATGTCATAAGCTGCACCAGCTTGTCTGCAAGATACCAATTTTTTTCTGACTGAGCCTTTACAATAATTAATTGGATTCATCTACAGCACCCTCTCTTGCACCTTGAAGATTAAAACCTTTAAAGCAACATGAGCAGGCAGAACCCTCTAACATGGGAAAAAACAGTAACAATTATTTTGTGCTCTGTGTACAGTTCTACCTATTCAGGCAGCAATAAGGGTTTTTCTTGGAAAAGTTGACTATAGCCAGGTATTGACAAGGGCTTGGGGCAAACAGTTATTTCGAATGATGTTTTTAAATTCTCATTTCTTGGTACATACAGGTGCAGAAATTAATGAGTTCAAACACGACACTAAGAAACAGAACTAAATTTTGTCCTTATTACCAGTTAACATGTTGAGATCATTATTATTTATTTTAACAAGGCACACTAAGATACAGAACAAGTAAGCAGAGCGCTTTGCTGGTTTTGCAACAACTCAAGAGGTCTGCAAAGAAGATGCTCAGGCACTAACCGCTCCAGAAATTCATGGAAGACAAGAACCTGGAACACCCATAACAACAAGAAGTACTCAAACTTGTGTCTTATCTTGGTAACTTATTACTGTCCCAACACTGACTTACTGTCACATGGTTTTCCAGTGTTCAGTCCAATATGGCCTGAGGGTCCTTCAGCTCTCATAAGTGATACATGCAGTGAGAAGAATGCTTGGTTTTAAGCCATGAGTTGCATGCAGCCACCTGGTTAGATACTATCATCAAAATCTTGATTGACCTTTGGAACAAAGCAGGCAGCATCAATGTATGATCCAGGAGAAAAAAAGGTATAGAGCTGCTTTGGGAGTGAGCTTGAAAGCTGCTCCTGCTAATTAGCAGAAGCAAACACAGGACAGCAGAGAAAAATATCCAGGGCTATGCATAAACACTCCAAGCCTGTTTCATTGAGTTCTTTTTCTTGTCAAGAATGACTGTGTGCGTGAACTGCATCACAGCTCTAGTTTGTATTAAATCACACTGCTATTTACAGCATATTAGTAGCCCATGTGGACTCAGGAGACATTTGACTGTGCTGTAGTCCTCTCTCCTCCAGCATAAGGACACACTCTCCTGTCTTCTGCTTTTTCACCAGCTCATTTGAAGGCAAATACTCATATTTATTCTCATTTAACTTACAAAGACGGATGCCAATCATGAGTCAAATTACAGCTCAAACAAGTTCAAAGGCAATACAATATTGTATCACTTTGCTTCTGATCTTCGCTAAGCTGTAATGTCACCTGTCAGGTTTGTGCAAGCGTCTTCATCTCCAACAAACCTAACAGCAACAAGAGTCCCAGAAACCAGCCATGGATACTATGTTGACAGTTTGCAGGAAGAAATTCAACACCCAGTTAAAGGCTACTAGCTCCATAAGCCTCTCCATAAGCCCCCCCGCTCTCTCTTTCTGTTAACCTTTGAGCTTCACACCAAAGGCCAATTATGGGATATCCGTCATCTACATATTCTGAAAATTCCAGCTATCCAAAACAGAGTTACTCTCAGGTCACCTTTGGTTCAACCATATTCAAGAGACTTTTATATGTCCAATACTACAAAGCAAAAATGTGTTTGCCAATCTCAAATTAACCTCAATACTGCCCCAGTAATTTAATTTGATAGCTTCCATGGTATGATGGCAATATCCTCTTGGACTTATCAAAAGATAAGCCACAGAAAGGAATATCAGAGTAGCACAATAACAGCAACTATATGAAACTTCCCCCCCTTTAAAGCAGCAAACAATTATGCACATTCCACACAGAAAACACTGATCACTGTGAAGCATACAAAAAAAACCAAATGAGGTAAAACAAGAATCTCATCTCAATCAACACAAAAGAGACCAAGAAGCACTTGTTGCTGCAATATTTTCAATTAGATTAAAACATGTATTTTTCTATAGAGTTTGGGAATCACAAAATGCCTGTCAACCAAAAAGGAACAAGACAAGGGGTTATGTGCCTGTTGTACACTACTTTGAAATCAGGGATGTCAAAAGGGGTTGGGGGAGAACACACAGAAATATCTCTGAAGTGGTGTAATATTTTATAAGCCTCTTGACAGCTTATTTGGAAATCCTTCTGTTACTTCCCAGCACACTAACACTGTGCTATTTAGCAGCATTTAAGAATCACAGAATCATTTAGGCTGGAAAACACCTTTAGGATAATCCAATCCTACTCTACCAAGTCCACTGCTAAACTGTGTCCCTAAGCA
>VYZX01007003.1:303-22502 GCA_013401335.1 Brachypteracias leptosomus
ATCTAGGCGAGACTAAAATATAAGTCTGCTTTCACTAGGCCTCTGAACAGCTTCTGTGCAGTCTTCTAAAGCCAACACTTTTAATTAGGTTTCTCTGCCTTAGTCAACTCCATGCCTCCTTTTTCCTCGGTTGAGGTGGGGTGAGAGCAGCTCTCTCTACAGCTGCCTGAGCAAAAAAACCTAGACACTGCAGTATCTGGGCAGGTCAGCATACGGCCAGAAATGAGTTTCACAGCAGGCTGTTTTCACNNGAGTTTCACAGCAGGCTGTTTTCCCCACCAGGGGATCTTAATGTGAGGGAGATAGAAAATCTCTGCGAAGGGACGTGAAATCTTGTGCCAGGAATGCAGGAGACTGCACTTGGAAGTGGTTGTCAGTACAAGCTTCACGCTATTTCCCTATCAAATACTGTCCTGTCCCCTCCTACAAACAGCTTTTCCATAAACCTTTTAATTTTATCTCCCTGTGTTATGCGTAAAGAGGGTGAGCACCAATTCAGTGAACTGAAAATGTAATGGGCTTGTCTCATCAGTTTACAGCCAAGTTTCACTCAATTATTCTTGCAGAGAAAAATGGGATAGAGTTGAATCGAGTTATGTTAATAGATAATAAATGTAAACATAACTCCAGAGTACTATTTGCTAACTTAGAAGACTACTCCTACAGCAATCAACTTTATAAGGTTCCTGACAGAATCATAATGGTGATAAAACACATGGAAGCATAAGACTATTTAAGCTCACAACAAAAGCCACGATAATACTAACAGTAAATGAGCAACTCCCACAAAATATCATTTAATAATCACGCCCTGATAAGGTTTAAAGTACATATTGCTATTGTTATATGAAAAAACATTAAAGGTTTGTTGCTTTTTTTTTTAACACATGTAGCAACCTAACAGGTTTTAATTACCACACCTACTTCAGTGACGAGCTGTTCCACTCAAACACCCAAACATAATATTTACAACATTGTGTGGTTGTTAAGGATCTTGATGATTGATGGAACCTATTGTGTTGCCATCTTAATAACAACAAATGCAAGTGATTACCACCACGGAAGAGAGAATCTGTGTTTTTATTTTACAACAAAAGGCTGTCCTATAGGGATTTCTTTTCAACATAAACTAACAAACCTGTGCGCACGTGAGCGTGCTTTAGAGCTTGGCACAGAGAGGGGAAAGCAAAAGCCTCGACTGTTTTAAGGACAACGTATATTTTTGTACTAGCTTAAGAGAACACGAAAGCTGTCAAAAGAGGTGGTATAGTTTTTCACAATCCCACAGAATTTATCTTGACCACAAGGAAGTATCTGAAAACTGCATCAGAAAGATAGAATAGATCTTGTTTACAGAAAAAAAAAAAAGAAAGCAATTGAGTCAAGCAGGAATACAATACATTTTCTGGCATCACTACTGAATATTTATATCAGTGATGAATGAGACTACAAACGAAATATTTTAACATGAAGCTTTGCCTTGTTAACTGCATGATATGCCAAAACACCACCTACTGTAAATCACAGGGTTTAAGACCAGTATTTCTTGTTTAAACATGCTACTTGTTCAGCAGAATCACTTGTGTGAACAAGCATAAATTAACGTACACTAACTAGAGCAGTTTCACTATCCAACTGATAGAGTATTATTTAACAACCTCATTATCAGCATTGTAATTTTCAGACTGCTGAAATATCATATTTGTTGCAAATATTATGCCATTTAAACACTTTAACATTTGACGCTTCTCTCAGATAAAATGCAGATAGGCACTTGTGCATTGATGAACACGCTTTTAATCCTATAAAGAAACTTTGTCAAATTATAGGTGTTTCCACAGTTGATTTATGAACACCATAATTAAAATCCTTATGCCTCAAAGAAAAACAAACTCTTCATTATAATCACAGCTTTCTTTCACATTTTTATCTTTTAATATTTGGAGTTTGCTTTTATGTGCTGCTATTGGCTACCAGTTCAGCATGTCATTTCTGGCTGCCAAAACACAAGAATATTTCTCTTTATAACCTGGTCAAATCTCGAAGTCTAGGTAAGCACTCAAATGAATCAATGTTAATTTAATGCTTCCACAAAGCACTTGTGAGGGGGAAAAAAAACCCCAACAATCTGCTAATTTAACAGGTAGAGGACAACCACCACACAATTCAGTGCTTTCAGTTTTGAGGAAGGCCAGAAATGCTGTAATGTGTGCCAAAATATTTCTCTGCTTTCTATGAACTGTCAGAACCAAGTGTCTGAAGAGGCACAATTTTTAAAAAAAGCACTAGATTTTCAGATGTATTTCTGTAGTGGTTCTAGAGAAAGGAAAGAGACTGCTATTTTATCTGAACAAATTCATGCATATCATTTATTCATTCTTAAAGCACCCATCAGCACAGCAGCAGCAATTTTCAACACAATTCACAAGTACACACAATCTCTACTAAAACTACCATTACTCAAACTGATGCAGTTACACATTAGCATCCCTTCTCCAAAGACATCTCTGTCCCTAAATCCCAGAAAAGAACAATTCCTTCAAGTAATCTGGAATGAAATCCTGAAGCTTGTCAAAACTAGATCTTCTAAACTATCAATAAGAAACCCGGTTCAAAGGAGGGAACTCCCAATTCAAGTCATTGCTGCTGAAGTCCTAGTCCCTTTTACCTAGCTTTCTATCAAATCTGGTTTGAAATGTTACAAACATCTTGAAAAATAAATTAAAAAGAAAAATGGCTGAAGGAGGACTCCTTGACAGGAGCAAAGCATCAGACTCTATAGGGTTAGCTGACTTTTGGCCACTAATTACAAAGCTGGGAAAGTTCCTGAACTCGGCATTACATCAAGCTGAAAAGCTTAGCGCGTAAAAGACTAAGAGAAAATATTATAATTGCGGGTAACGAGGACAACTTAACAGAACCACATTACTGTTGCTCAGTGGAGAGGTTGAAGATTCACTCCTCAAATATCATCTCTAAAAACATAACAGATAAATTTTGTTATCCCTCTAACAAGCTGTTGTAAAGCTAGACTGAGATAAAACAGATCATGCTGCCCTCTTGTGCTAGACATACACAGAAATCAACCCCTTTATACCTGCAAGTGACACATGAAGAGGAATACATAAAGCACTCACTATGAAGTAGAAACGTCCACATTTTCCTCCTCTCAGATACCTTGACATGCATGCAATTCCCATACTGGGATATGGATAAAGCGCAAAGGAAGTTTCAAGAGAGTCAAATTCTACACTTCAAAAACTAAACAAGTTCTGTCAAATAACGCTGACAAGTCAGATACAATAAAGCCCAAAATACAACTACATAATCTCTAACTTCCCATTAAACTCTCACTATAGCTGTTGAAGTGATGTTGTACAGATACCTGCAGAGAAATTTGAATTTCAGTTATAAATATCTGATCATTCATTCCGAATGCTGGATAAAACAATTAGCTTTAGTCACCTTGGATTATCAACTCAACAGGATTAGGTTAAGTATTTAAGAAAGAAATAGACAGTCATTTATTAATAAGGTTCTTCCAATACAAAACATACTTAAAACAGTAACATCTAACTATTTTTATATCTATACTGAATTCCAGAGAGGTGAAATCTGTGTACATACAAACATTTTTAGGGGGGAAAGGAGAAAGGTCCTTGTAATCTTCTTCTGTCCCTGATATGTCATCCAGGTTCCAAAGATACATTCAAATTCTTCTAATATCTGGGTAAGGTATATGTTACTATTCCCTTTACAACCTTATTCTCCCTATACACTGCTAATGCAGCCTGTCAAGAGAGATCTTGGGCTCATGCCTGAATTGACTCACAAAGCATAATTTTTTTAGGAACAAGTCATCTCATTTATTCACCACAACCGCTTGGATCTACACTGTTGGGAGCTGACAGACATGTCATGATTCACCACATATTTCCATTTCCTAATGTCGACTCCCTGATGCCACTCATTAGCCTGTTTCCCCAGTAAGAACCATTGAGAGCTTGGAGTGTCTGTTTATTTAAGTCTCCTTCCTTGACTTTGCAAGATGGATCATCATGTGTTCAAAATACTGACTGTGGCAATTTTTTAATGGCTGATTATTTTTGGATAAATAAAACAGCAAACATCAGTTCAGCAATTGCTTCTGCTAAGGTCTTAGAGGCCTCACACAAATACTGAGAACATGCTTTAAATGACAGATCTGGCACTGCAGTATCAGCTTTGCTAATATGGGATATGATAGCCAATAGTTTGGCTTGGCTATCACAAGCCTAGAAAAAGAAGCCTTTAATAATTTCAATTGCTTTTTAGTATGTATTCCACAGTAGGATATATTAAAAAAAAAAAAAAAAGAAAGAAAAAAAAAACTTCTACTTAAACAAATCTCACCTCAATGTAAAAAAATGGCATCTGAAGTTAAATACACAGTAAAAAAATCCCACAGAAATCAGAAAATGAAACAGATGTTAAAAACAGAATTTCACAACTGCTACACACTGCAGTTCTGATCAAAAGCATCATCTCACATGTCATCTTTTCCCTTTCTATTTGCTTTTTTCAAATGATGTATAGATCAGAACAGCAGTACCTTTGCATGCTACCATGACCAAAAAGAAAGATGAGGGGAAAGAAATATATGCTTACTGAAGATAATCTTCTATTATAATATATCTGCTGATAAATAGAAACACACATCTGTAAGTCACAACAGTGTGTGAATACCAGTGACAGGCAGATTTTAGGAACGTCACTTTTACAAAGCACTGCTAATTTGAGCTTCACAGTATGTTACAAAACAACCTGTTATGTATTACTCTACATTGTCCCTGATGTTTACTCTGTAGTTCCTAGTTTGTTATGACGAGCCAGGTTTACAAGCATTCTTACATGGTGATTATGTATTCCCTCAAATAATACAGTTACTGTATATGCTGCAAGCACACACACAAAAAAAGAGAGAGAAGAGGAAAATCCCTGCCTAGGTGACAACAAACCTCATCAGTACTATGATTTCTTCTGAAATATGTGCTCTCACTAGCTCTCCACTAACCTGTCTCCTGAGCTTATGGCTTCACTTCAAATCCTTTGCAGTGGTCTTGAATTTACACTACCACAGACTCACAGTACAAGCAGTCCTTATAACACAGCCGTAGAACTTCTGCAGTTGTAGATTTATTTCTATTTTCAAAGGGGAAATCATACATACTTCATTCATCACATTATGGGCATGAACCTTTTCTCCACATAAGTATTTGTTTCCTGAAAATATTACTAATTTCTCTGAAGCAATAAAGCCTCCCCTGTATGCCTTAGCAATCATTAAACAGTTTCTGGAACTATGAGAGAAAGGCTATGTTCCTTTTCTTCAAGGGACTGAAGACCATCAGATTTCTGTTTCTCACATAAGACGGGCTAGTAAATCAGCATGACCACTCAGACCCACTCTTCACTCTGCTTCAGCTTCTCTCTCGTTTCTTTTGAGGACCATGAGGATCTAGATTATAGTTTTAAATTGCATGCTTTACACTTCTGTGCATTCTGGAAGGATAGTAAGCTACACTGTTTCTCAAAACTGAATTACCACACATGCTTAAAATTATTTTTTAAAAGGGCAAACAATTGTTCAAGTTAAGCTTCCAAAGAAAACTCAAGAAAGGAATCCCCACAAAATGCATGCATATATATTCAGCATATGAAAGACACTCCTGTGCAACTGAATCAGAACAGCAATGCAACTAGCAGGTCAATGTACAACACCAAAGCCACAGGTAATTAGTTTTTCTGTAGACTGCATTTGAAGAGAGTAAGATCAACCATCAATAAACAGTCAACATTCTGACTTTGAAAATTAAAAAGACAACACTCTTAAATCTAAAGATTTTAAGTAAAGAAGGAAAAAAACCATAAATGTGCAAAAATACTATAAAATCATAATTGTCCAGAAAAAAATAATAGTTAACATAATCAATGAGGTACATTAAATGTTAAGAGGCTCTTTTTACTATTAAACTTACCTATAGGATTTCGGTCAAAAAACAAGACAGGAGCTTTCAAAATGGATTGAAACATTTTGTTGTGCAAAGTCTGGCCAGAATTAACAAGAACTTGAAACACCAGAAGACTTCTTATTATGCCAAAGAGTATTGTAGCCATCGTTAAACCTGAAATTAAAGAAAACATGTACAGTATGCATACAGATATGGATCTTTCATAAGGAAAATAATTTCAAACCAAAACTGAACTAAACCCAAATTTTTGTTAATTTCTGCATATAGCAGGAATCCACACTTAAGCCTAAGGACTCAGACTGTGTGCAGAACAGAACATATTTCATATTTGTCACTAGTTTCAGTTACTATCATATCATAAATTTAAACAATTTCTCCTTTTTGGTTTGAAAGAATCAGTACTTTATAGAAATGTAGGAAATGTCTGTTAACCCATGAAATAAATCTGTATTAAAACCTTCAGCATAACAGCTCTGCTAAGAAATTCATTTCACAGTGCCGTGTATAATTGTGGCTTGCAGAGGTCACTGTGAAGATTCAACATTTGCCAGCAGGTATTAACCAAGTAATATATACATGGCTATTTAGAGACAACCTTGAGTTATTCTCAATCAGCCCAAACCACTCATGCCATTCCTCCCCTTGTAAGCCACATCAAATCATTTAAATGATGTGTATTTCTTTTAACACAGTGTAAGATGCATCCCTTATGCCGTGTGAAATAAGAGTCCTTCTAGGGAATTGGTCTGCAGGCTGTTTGTCTGTCTTCTGGGCACATCTCCACTTACAAGACAGGGCTGCTCCAGGGCAAAAGATGGAAATGATGAGATTGCTGCTGCTCTGTTTGCCGTTTGTGATCTCCAGTGTGGCTGCCCAAATTCCCAGTTGATGAAGGTCAACAGTGAAGGTGTTAACCTTACATTTGGCAGTGCTTCCAGGCTCCAGGTGATTTGCTCCAGAAACCAGCCATAGCCACCACAAGCCCAGATGCCCAGGCCCTGAGGACACCCTTACATTAGTCCCTAACTATCAGTGTAAACCATTGCCTATTCTAAGGACAGGTTAAAACTAGACACAATACAGGTACAGCTACAGTAAAACAGTGGGAAAGAGTGAGGTTTTAAATTATATTATGTGGTTAAGTCAATCAGTTATTCCATCCTGCTTACTGCTGTATCCTCTTAGGATACAAGAAAAGGTATCACTATTATTTGTCTGCTCGCAGTTTATTGCCCATGTTTTGTGTGATGCTGTTTTTAAGGAAAAAAACACCCACATGACCGGGATAAGAGCTTGTTTGCCTTCTCCTGACTGCTATGTTCCAGGCCAGGTAAAAGAAAACAACTTTCCCAAGAATAACTGCAGGTTCCTGAACAAGAAAGCTGGGTCATGCAAAAAAAAAAGGAGCAGAAGAGGTACTAAGCAGGAGGCAGTGGCAGGACCCACACCTAACAGCAGCCTGTGGGCGGGATGGGAGGAGAGGGAGCACAGCCTGGGAACCTCTCATTTCTGTACCACTCCACTCAGGTTTGGAAGCCACTGGAAGCTACTGAGATGACCCCCACCAAACAAATCATGTGCAAATATCTAATGGCTGGGGAGAAGGGGGAGGAACAAGACTTACCTTCAAGTCCTTTGTCTGGTCTGTCTCACACCAAAGGGTTTTGCTTTCCCCATTTATAAGCTTGCCACCTCAGTATGAGAGAGACAAGGACTCTTTGCATGCTCACTTTATAGAAAAGGTGTGGAACTGGTACCTCAGTTCTTGACAACAGGGTTTCCCATTAACAGAAATTTTATTCTTCTAAATCTTTGTCTCACAGAAACAACAAGGACTAGCAAGGAAGCTACCATGGTGATTTTTTGCCTTTTTCCAAACATTTGAGAATCAGAAATTAAAAAGTTAATTTATTTTATACCATTTCAGAGGTTAGAGAAAAAGGTAAGTTAGATTATTATATACTTCATACGAACTGTACTATCTTTTTGTAACTTTTTCAACTTCACTTACAATTTTGTGTAGTTAAGTCAATGCTGTGTGTTCACCTATTGCAAATATCTCTCTAAGCCCTCTGAACATTTCAATAGAAAGGTAACTTCTACTGTTCTGCTATCTAGAAAGAAATTTGCCTTAAAGGATAAAATTTTCTGTAGCATGGTTTAGGTTATGCGGTCAGAGAAAGCCAAGTTTGCCAAACTTAATCATACTGTGCAGTCCACTGGAACAGCTCATGAAATAAGACATTACACAGAGAAAATAGGAGCCAAGTTTATCTGGCTCCTAAATTGTTGGTTCCCAGGCCAAGCACAATGTTTTCCATCAAGCACACGGATCACGTGGATTCCTGAAAAAAACCACCCAAACATAAAGCCCTCCACCTACTCTCACAAATGAGAGAATATATGCAGAGCATATTCTTCTGGCATTCCACCTGTTTTCTCAGACCTACCATTTACATCTCCATCAAGAAATTGCCATGCCATACAAAACTGTACATCACACCAGCAGTGCTAAATAGCACAGTCTGAGAGCTTATTTCTACATATGATTTTTCTATGCCAGTTTTTACCACATTTTAGAGCAGTATTTCAAGATGTTTGGATGCCTGAATACAAGGACCAATGCCCTCTCCTGGATATTCATAAGTGTACGGCTACCTCCTGAATTATGTTGAAATGTTCTTTAACATCTTGCTTTGCATACCCATCTAGGATGCTTTTTAAAAACTGGTTCTTTTGCTATGGCATTTCAGAAGGAATGTAGCCTTGCCAAGTTTTAGAACAGTGCAAGATGAATATCCATTTCTAATCCCTCTTGCCCATCCATACAGCAACTCATGATTTGGCTCATTGACCTATTAGTATAGACGATAACCACAATCTTACAGTGATTGACTTTTTGAACACTCGAGTCCTAGTTTACTTTGCAAAATCCAGGCAAATTAAGAGTCTGCATTCAACTTATTTCTTCTGTTAGATTTTATTTTATTTATTCCAATTAATTTAGTCAGGAAGCAAGACTCAGGCTCCTAATCTGTTAAGACATTACTCAGTTACTGCGAGAAATCACATTTCTCCATGTTGCCATTGATCTGCACCTCTTAAAACTGTTTATTGTGCTAGGTCAGATAATAAACTAGTTCTTTAGACACACACACACACGCACGCACATATGTAATTACCTGAGTAAATTCCCAAATAAAAGTGAAGGTCTAGATGTTCAGTCTCATTCACTCCATTATTTCCATTTGTTGTGAGATTCAACTTTTCTTGATGATTTGCCCTGTGGAAATTCATACAGAAGATAACCATCATCAAATTACATTCTGCAAAATATTCATGACTACATTTAACTGTTTCTAGATTTAACTCTGTTGAACTCTTTAGTTCAAGAGATCCCATGTACTGATGTCGTGCATCACACCACGAGAACAAGCAACCACAGGCTACACTTCAGCATAAAGTTTCATTTTTTTGCCCAGCACACAAAATGAGTGGAGATCAGAAAAATATCAAGTATATTCTCAAGTGTCCTAGAACAGGTTTCCCACCACCTATACAACACTGACTTCTGTTAGACAAACAGCACTTGACTGAAAAGGCAGAAATGACTGACCAGTTATTATCATCAACTTACCAGTAAGAAAGCCACCAGTCCTGGAGCACATATGCCACCTGGAGTAAGAGAGGTAAATACAAGAATCATTTTACAAAATAAAACCAAAAAGATTAGAAAATTAAATTTCCTTGCTATTCTTTCATGTTCTCTGGGAAAACATCACATATTCAGGAAAGCATGCCATCCAGTCTTTCAAGACCAGCATTAATTTGCAAAGCACATTAGAAGGTGCATTAGAACCTTCTACAAAGAAAGAAGTTACCTTAAATTACCTTACATGATAGCAAACTAAAGGAAAGCAATACACTTAAGCAAACAAAATATAGTAGCTCTTCTTAATGTATGTTAATTGCACATTAAAGAACTCATTTTTTCAGTTCCTAAATTTTCTACTAGAGATATTCCAAAATGCTTTTTGATTAACAAACTTTCTGATGTTACCAGTCTAGAAATTTGTGTTTACGGGAGATAATTACCAGAAAAAGGACTGAAGAAGAATGAGAGAAGAGATAGAAGGAAAAACTATTGCCACCTTCCTTCTGTGCAGAGAGGTGACTAAAAGCTTGTAACAAAATATACCTCTGTACACATGAATTTAAAGTTCTGGGCAGACTACTGCAGAGATTTGATCTTGCTCAGCTATCTTTCCAACAGACTCAATTCAAGGACAAGCAAAAAGGAAGTAACACGTCTGAATACACAGACTATTTTTTACAACCAAGATCAATCATTTCCATGAAATGAATTTAAGCTTTCTCAGCAGGAAACAGAGAAAAATGCAGTAAGCTATCTCCACACAGCTTCCTCAGCTCACCGTTTCTTTCAGTAAGTTTAAAAATCATTTTTCTTGTCTAAAAATTTTTTTACATACCTGCTACAGTCTGCATTAAACACAGTATTTGCCTATCCTCTTCCTCACTTTCTTATTCTGGTAAACAGTGACCCTCCTTCTAGCCGTTCTCCAACTGCACTTACCAGCAGATGACCTCTCTTCTTTTAGCACTTCTGTCAGACTCTGTCCTGCCATACCCAGTAAATCTCTTTACTCTTCCTCAACTGGAAACATACTGACTGTTCAGGTTTGTTAAACACTGCTTTATACATCTTATGATTTTGTTCTTTATCTCCAAAAATTAGACTGGCTTATAATTTCTGTGCCATACTGCCAGCAAAATAAGTATTTTACTGAAATATTAAAACCATTTTGATAAGGAACAGTGCAAGACCTCTCAATGCTTTATCAAAACTCCATGCTGATATATAAAATTTAATTGAGTATACTACAAAATTATTAAAGAACACTATGCTCCCAAACATTTTAGAGGAAACATCGCAGTAACAAGCATATACCACGTAAACCCAAAATACATTCAATACTATTTGAGGCTCTCCCAACAACTTACTTGTGCCAAAATATTGAATACTAAAAGTATAAAAATCACAAAGTAGTTCGCTCCTGCAGTGAAATATTTTCTGTAAATCTTAAGGTTTATTTTTCCCTCAGAACGACTCTCCTCTGGCACTGCAGCCAGTGCATTTTCAGCCTGAAAAAAGAAAACAAACCCAGAATAAAAAAAATAAACCTTGCAGTTACAGATTCAGACTAAGCCACTTGAAAGTCATGGTTCAGAATTAGAAAATAATTAAATAACAAGATAAAGTGATTATGCATATAAAAACTTTAAATATAGGAACTATAGCTTTCACAAAAAAAATTAGTCTCAGTGCAGTAATACCGAAAAATCTACTCTGCAAGATGACACAGTGGGGATTTTATTTTGCATTGCATCACAACTTAACATGACTTCATTAACAGCCTGAAATACTTTACCTAGCTGCTAAATCAGGTTTTTCTAACAGCTCTGGAAACTAAGGCCTTGACTTGGGGAAAATTCTGTTTTCAGAATGCAAGTGTGTGTAAATTTTCATTTTCAGAGAAGTATTTAAAGGAACTGCAAGTAAGCATCAAAATGAATCAACATATGCCCAGAGTAATAAATTACCCATAAAGTTCTAACCACCTCCTTGTAAATACCAACAAAGCATCTGTAAATAGGAAAAACAAGTAAATTGACAAATGAGAAATCATATTAAGGAAACAATGGATGGGGGACACTGAAAGACAGAAAAGTAAAAAATGAGACAGGCATAAAGAAGGTAAAAACTATTCAAATGAACAATATTCTGATTATTTTTTTACTGTATGCACGATAGGAAAACAAATGCAAATTCAGTGGACACAACACCTGATTTTGTCAGCAGACACAGCTATACAAGAGCAGGGGAATCAACAGACCTGACTCAGATGTGAAAGGAGAAATCCCACCTACTCACCTGTAAAAGAAGAGAAGTCCACCTTGGTTTCTCCACATCCCCCCACCCCCATTAACAACATTAGCAACAGCTCTAATAATGCTAAAAAGTTTGGCACACCTTTGAAGATTCAGTAGTGGAGTCACCTCTGGGACATTAAGAATATCAGGTAAGTTTACTGCTTTCAGGCATAAAATAAGTTCTCCAAAAAGGTATGAAAAAGTCTGTTTGGTGTGGGTTTTTTTTAAATCTCACTGCTTTTCATTATAGAAAAGAAAAAGAAATAATATATACTCATAGTATAAAGACGACAGCCATCAGGGATACACAGGGACTGCCTGTTCCATGTGTTCCATGGATGCAGTGCTAGCACAAGTGTAGCAGGGTCACAGGGCTCCTGTGCTGTTCGATGTGAATGCAAAACACACCCGCAGAAGGTCACCTCTGGTAAAAAAACTGGCTGCTTTTGCACTGTGCAGACCAAGAGGTAACAAGGCAGCTGGAAGTCAAGCTGGCACCATACAAAGCATTCTGTTTTCACCAACAGAAAAGTTGGGCAGAGCAATGCAGTAGTGTCCCAAGGTTACCCCCTCAGGGCCAGCTCAAGACCATATGGGTATGTTAATGTCAGCCATGCAAATGTAGACTTAGCATAAAGCCACCACTTCTGCCTGCATTTCCCAGAGCTCAGGATTTCAGAGAAAGTGTTAATGTGAGCTCAGCACTTCACAAACACATAGAACCCACCCAATACAGTGGTATTGGCCCTTTAAAGCACCACTGTCAGAGGACAGGATGAAGGAAGCACAGTTCAGTGTCTTTGGACACCTACAGGAATGCTTCCTACATCCAGATGAGCTGATACTGAACTTGAACAAACTCATCCTACTGGGTTTGAACAGAACAGGGCAGAGCTGTGAGCTGCCTGCCCTTTGCAGCCCAGGTGACAGGAATGCCAACCAAGCACAGCACTTGGCAGATCCACCATGGGCAACTCTCACCTGTTAATGCAATCCAGCAGTCTATGGAATTCAAATGCAGCAGGGAGAGCCCTTATCGAAATTTAAAAAACAACAGACAAGAATTGAGACATATCTATCCTTTAAGCACTCACAGGTGGTTGCTCCACTGCCCCATCTTTCTGTGAGTGGACAGAAGAATCCTGGGACCAGACAGAAGACTCTGAGAAGGTTCGGTTCCGGGCAGGCTTCAGGTTGGGGGTTCCTGGAACCGACGGCTGTTCTACCTCCTCATCTTTTTTCAAAAGGGAAGCAAAGTCGACGCCAGATCTCAGGAACTCTGAATAGGTACCTTTCCCCACCATTTTACCCTACAATTAATATAAGCTTTGATTATCTTCATTATACACTTTCTGTAAAGAATAATTTTCCCTATCTGTCCTTGCTGCCTCTGGGGTCCTGCAGTTGCTGAGCACAGCTCCCACTGCAGTAACTCAGCTGAAGCCTCTACCTACCAGTTCTTCATTTAGAAGAGCAGAAACAAGCTCTTCACACCCTAACCAGTCCATTCCCAGCAGCTAAACAGGAGCATACAAACAGGATGACAAAAGTCCCAGGTGAGAGTTACCTCCTTGGAGAAACTGCAAGAGACAGACAAGCAGCTATAGGACAAGGTGTTGAACTACAACAAATAACCATTAGTTTTTATATAACTCCAGGCTAGGGGTAAACAGCAGCTGAATTTCCTGGTCCTCAGAGAGCTCTACAAGGAGCAATACTGACCATTTCTACACTTCTTACAGCTCTATCATGAATGTGACCATTTCTCAGCCTTAATTTAAAAAAGGGACTGGTTGCAAAATCAATATAGTTCTTAATTCACACAAAAGTGTAAGAAACAAGAATAAAAGCAAAACACAGCTTCAAAATAAGTAAGTCATGGTATATATACAAATATAAGATAAAAATCAATATGTAAGATTACATATATACATGATAAAATTCAGAAACATTTTTCAAGGAAGGTATTCTAACAAAAATCAACTTATCTGATTAATAATTATAAATCTTTAAAAACGTATGGTCACTAGTAGACAGAAAACATTTACAAACTAGAAATAAATATATTTAACTGTTTTTTTCTATTCTTAGTTAGAATATTTTAATTAGAAGGTATGTGAGATATAAAAGTATAGACACTGAAATCACTTACATCTTTTAAAATTAGAATCTGGCTCGCAGCACGGAGATATTGCAGCTGGTGTGTGACCAAAACAGAGATCTTCTGATGTAAGGCCTGACAAATACATCTACAAAGGCGTGGAAAAATTAATTAAAAAATGAAGTGTCCTAAAACGTTTTGACTATTTCTGTAATACATCTTCTATTCAATTATACAGTGTTTAAAAAGAGAAAAAAAAAAGATGCCTGTGTTTAGTGGATTTATTAAAATTACACTTAACAAACGTGTTCGTTATTTAAGTTTTCAAGGTAGAGAAAAGAAATTTCATACTTCTGGACTAGAGTGGAAAAGAAGGAAATATCTTAAGGGCATTTCATTAAAATCATCCTTTTTACAAAAGTACATGTCATAAACTGAATTGCAAAGAAGTAATTAACAAAAATTAAACTAAAGGAAAGAGAAAGCAGGGCAACATACTGTGGACTATTATGGAAAAATACAGTCAATAAAAGTATCTTCTCTGAAATGAGCTTTCAGAGCATCTATAACCATGAGCCATTAAGAGTGCTGGAGAAGTTAGCAATACTACTGATCTGAACTACATCCAGGTATGTACAGAGTAGAGGAGCAAGATCTGTCTACCTCTGTCCCTTTCCTATGGAACAGGCCTTACCTTCCTTTCCTCTTTATCCTGGAGGCTTCCCCAATAGTTTTGGATTTGGATAGAGAAATAAAGAAGGAACTGAGCACACCACAACCAGTCAGCAAGCTCAGCTGCAATCCCATACAGTTTTAGCAGAGAAGATATCTGGCGTCTTTTCAGCAAAGCCTTGAAAGGCCACTAGAGCCAAAAAAAAAAAAAAGGGAAACCAAACAACCCAAAAATATAGCAGCAGAGCAATGCTTTACAAGAGGAGAGGTCTGGAAGCACACTCTTCATGTACAACAGGGACAGCACAGACACATCTTGAGATCCAACACTACCAACATTCTCATTGCCCTCATTCCTACAGTCACACAGCAGGGAGACAAACCCTTTGAGAGACATCCGTTTCTCTACTCACTATCTTAAGAAAACACAGAAAACTGATACTGTCTAGAACTGAAGTGTCCAGTGAAGGTGTGTAAGTGGGCGTTTTCCATTTGGATCAAGAGTGCCTTTTTGAAGATCATCTCCCAGTTGTCTCAACTCAATGTGCTGTTGCTCATACTGTTGAGGGGTGTTTGGGCGCATGAACTGGACTTTAGACAAAACCGAGCGGGAACACTTTGGTATCACTGCTCATCAGTATTCAGCTGACAAGGAATGAAGCCTGTTAGAGCCAGGCTGCAGCCTGCTCGAAGCAGAACCTTCTGAGCTGCACAGGAACCTTGGCAACACACATTTTTCTCCATAGATCTGCCCCTGTTGGCTCCTTCTCACTAACATGCTAGCTTTCATCTGCTGATGTGACACAGGAGGACGGTACTCATCACAAAAGAAAAACAAACTAAAAAACCCCTCACACAAATTATCTCTCCCCATTCTCCAAAAAAACCACAAGCAGAGCTACAGCAATCCAATAGTACAAATTCAATGCAGAAATGCACATAAGTAGTAAGGGGAGTAACACAGAAAAAAGAGCATGAACTCAACAGCAATGAAATCATATTGCTCACTGTATTTTATACATTCATGCTGTATATATAGCTAACTCCCTACAACAGCTTTTAACATCTATTTTATCACTCCTACAAAGACTGCAGGAAGTAGAGTACTATAAAATGGTTAGTACTTGTAGCAGCAGTGTGGTTACTGCTCCTCGTAGGAGAATTACTCTGGTGTGGGTATTGTCTACCCTCTGAGCAGTCACTGAAACAAGCCATGTGGCAACTAGAGCACCACACAACAAAACACCCTTCCACAAAACCTAACCAGAGAACTAGACAAAGATCAGAGAGGCTACAGAATATATACTTGCCTAGCAGGAAAGCTGCCAAAAGAGAATATATCAGGTATTCACTGTGAAGAGATCTGGCTTTGTCTTACATAGTCCCACAGCCTATGTATCTACTTTGAACATTGAATTTTCTGTGTGCCAGATCCATGTCTAACAGCTTAGTGGGACAAACTAGCCACTAGAAAATCTGATGGCTGAAAACCTTTAAGTCTTGATCCTGAGTCAGAGTGAACCCGCTGCACTTTAAGTTTGCATTTGGAGGGGATAGAAAAAAAAAACCCTCCAAAAGAAAAAGACATGGGTTATCACAGCATCAAAGAAACCAGTGATGGTTTCAGAGCTGTCAGCTCAGCATCCTGCGCGATCATGATCTTGGGAGAGAAGGCAGAAATGACCTCTGTGGAAATATAAATTTCCTCTGATATATCAGGTCATTCAGTTGAGAATTTCTAAAAAAAACAACAACTCTGGATTTGATGTCTATCTGGGTAGAAAGAAGCTAGCTGAATAGTTTGGTGATAACAGGTGAGTAGAAAAATTGTCACAATTCACTGGCATGAGCACAGAGAGGAAAGATCGCAACAAAGAGCGTACACTTAGATCTATTACCAAGTTAAACAACTCACTGCTCAGACAGCTCACTAGAAAATTTTGCCATTTAAAATACCGTATCATCATGAAGCTAAGAAGTTGCAAAACTAGTAAAATACTAAATATATACCTAACATGTTTCAAAACAAACTACTTGAGCTTTATGTTTGAAACCATTTTATTTTTTTTTAAATATTCTCTCTCCCATTTGATAACATCCATTCTGCAGTTTATGGTGAGCATTTGAGTTTGTACAGTGCCTTTGCTACCACAGAAGTTCAAAGAGAGACTCAGCAAAACCATGGGGCTGGTACAATACTCTGGGAGCTTGTTGAGCTCTTATTAGTGAAAACCTGGTATTGTTTTGGAATAAAAAAAACCCCAAACCACCAAAATAGTCCGTAAGTGTTCATGTTTTTAACTGCTTCACTATGGCTTAGTTTCAGTGCTGGGTTAATAGTTGGACTTGATCTTAAAGGTCTCCTCCAACCAGCAGGATTCTATGATTCATTGCACATCTATTTTTAGAAATACTACTCCGTGTAGCTGATGAAAAGCAACCATCAATTACAGATGAAATACTCAATTCTAGGTGAACCAACATCTGACAGTGTCTCTCCTTCTCAGTGGTCATGCAGAGTATCCAAGGAAAGCCTGCCTCAACATACCTGGTCCAAGGGTTCAGAACATCTGTTGGAGTATGCCCAGGTGCCACCATCTTTTTACTTGTTTAAAACCCCACAAAGTTCACCTTCCTTTTGCTTCTCCATTACTCTCTCCAGGGGCATATCCTGTTACTTAGACTGTGGGCACCTTTAATGCATGACAGCAGGACGAATTACTACACAAAATGCCATCACCGCTGTCACATTTATTAAATATACAAGCACACACAGGGCCAGAAAAGATGTGGACAGAGAAGACCCAAAGGTTCTTCAGCCCCTACACTATAACAAAAATGGGGATGGAGTGACTATGAAATGCACATCCTCTTTCCCAAGTAAAAAATAAATTTAAGCTTAAACCATTTTTGACAGATATTCAATAAGTTGTTCTGTGCGTTCATTTGTTTTAAACTCAAGAACAAAATTTCAACACCCCTGAAAATGTGTTTCAGGAGCAAACTACCTTTACCACTAAAATTCTTTTTTCCTCTCATGTCTAAGTTTACATCTTCTGGTACAATTTAAAACTGCTGCTTTCCAGAGGACAGTAGACCAGTTTATACCTGTGTGCACAGTCCCTTCATACATAAGTCTCTTTTTTATGCCTCTTTTTTTCCTTCAGACCCCCAAAAATAAACCCCCCCAAAGTCTTCCCCCCTCTTTTTTTTTAAAAATGAGAAACAGTTTTCTCTCCTCTCCCACCCCCAACACCCAAATGCTCTTGATGGGCTACACTTGACCCTGAAGATGGTCTATATTTTTTAGAAGTGCACAAAACTGGAACATTATTCCAACTGATACCTTACAGATACAAAACATGGCAGGAGGATGACTTTACCTGTACTGCCAGATACGGTACTGTCATAAATCCCAGAGTCTCCTTAACAAGAGCATGACATCACTGACTCATACTGATTTGTGACCTACCGCAACCTGCGCCTCCTTTTCCATAAAACTGCCACACTACTGATCCTTGCTTATTGTATGTTCACAGAGTCAACACTGCACTTGTCCCTGCTGCCTGCATCTATCAATTCACATCCTGTAATCAGGACTTTCCAAATCCCTGTCCATCTCCAGAACTACCTGAAGCATTGTCTGGTTTTCTATCACCTGACAATACAGCATCAATGACCTTCATTCATGACCAGAAATACCAGGCTTAGGATAGATCTCTCTAGAAATTACTCTCTTTCAACAAAAATAAACAAACAACAATTTAAGTTAACAAACCTAAGTAACAGAGTACTATTGCCCATTTTAAAAACCCATTGCACTTTGACAGCATACTTCTGTATAATTAAAAAAATGTAAGCTTGAGCTTTGATACTGCAAAGCATGCAGCAGAAGACACTTACTCAGAAGGGGGCCGACAACAACACGGTGCTCCTCTATGCAAAGGCAGCATCTTGGTGCTTTCACGCAGATGAATCCTCATTTGTTCTTCCCTCCCTATCAGGTTTTCTTTTCTTTGAGACAAGTTGTTCTTTAATCTTTTTTTAAGTTTTTATCTCCAAGAACCAGCTTTCTTTCACCTCTGCAAAGTTGTCTCTTCTTTAATGATTCCACTTTCCTCCTCATCATTCTTTTTGCCTCTTCTTTTTGGAAGTTCACATGCAAGTTTAACTTTACTCTAGTTAACACTTATATTCGTTTCAATAGAAATAACAACTGAAATGAAATTGAAGCACACGCAGAAGTGCTCACAGGCATAAAGTCTTTGTTATATTAATTTACCTACTACATTTGATTTCCTCTCCCTTCCCTTCAAATTTAAGTGGTTTAAGGAGAACAATCCTCCAGTTGGTCTGGTACATTTTGAAACTTACAGAATTTCAGGACAAAACCACAAAATCAAAAAATGTGTGATATTTGCCAGAGACAAAAACGAAACACCTACTTGTACTATGCTGTTTCTATTTCTCTGCTTACCTTGCCAACCATTTACCTCCACCTCATGACAAGTCCCAGCCTCCACTGGGCTAACACATAAAGGTAACTGGTCCACAAAATGCATTGTCCTGTCCCAGGCACTAGTCAATAGTGGATGGTTGGAGAAAGTATGTAAGCAAACATACAGTGATGCTTCCTTTGGTACACATTTACAGCTTCCAGAGTCACAGAATCATTTAAGTTGGAAAAGACCTCTAGGATCATCAAGTACAACCTTCATCCCAACATCTCCCTGACCCCAAGACCGTGTCCCGAAGCGCCACATCTACTTGTTTTTTGAACACTTCCAGGGATGGTGACCCCACCACCTCCCTGGGTAGCCTGTTCCAGTGCCTGACCACTCTTTCAGTAAAGAACTTCTTCCTAATATACAATCTAAACCTCCCCTGATGCAACTTGAGGCCATTACCTCTTGTCCATATATTAAGGGCTGTTTGAGCCAGAGATCTTAGTGCTTAAGTAATCTGTAACTGGTATTAGGGCTGCAGTGGTATCAAAGGCATAATGAGCATGGACCAGGTGTGAAACATGAAGTGGGAAGCCTTAGAGATATCCTTGATTCAGAGAGATCCTACCCAAAAGGGAGCTGAGTGAAATCCTTAAATTTACACACCTCTGTACATTTGTTATCAGTGGACAAAGCATCTAATATGCATATGCCTTTAAACACAGCACTTGCAAGTATGTGCCAAGGTTATCTCTGCTTGGTTCCTCTAAAACAGTGATTGTGTTTGTAAGCCCTCTACAGAAATGAGATACGCTTGCTTTTATCTGCTTGTTTTACAGGACTGATGAGCTCCACTTGCTTTTAATTACCTACACTACCATAACAGCACTTTTTCCTCAAAATTCCAATGTTACAGGAGATCTACAAGCATACCCCCTTCGAGAGACATGAGACTGAAAGCATTCAAGCACTCCTAGGGTTCCAAAAATCAAATCACTTTAAACAGACGAAGTAAATATTCATATCTGCATATCTAAATCCTTTAACTCATTTTCCTACTCAGTTTTGCTCCTCCCCTCAAGCACTTCTGAGGCTTAGGTAAGAATGCACCGAGGAATTTGGGACCCCTTAATCCATGTACATCCCATGATAGAATTTCCCGCTCTTTTTTGCCATCAGTTCAATTTTTCCTCACCTCTTTCTGCAATTACAGACACCTTCGCTACAAAACCATGCCTGCTCCCTTCCCTCTCTTGCAGAGGAACGCTCAGTTACCTCAGATGGCAATAGAGAGAAAAATTTTCAGGACACCTAGTCAACTTGCCAGGTGACTCTCTGGTCAGCCTCAACATATGGTTATCCCATGACCCATTACTCAGTTATATGTCCCTAGAGTCCCTATGGGAGGCCATCGCCTATTGCCAGTACCAAGGTGCTTCATCTGAATACATGCTAAAGTTCATTACTGTAGTATGACAAATGCAGTGATTTCTTCTGCAGCTTTTACCTAGTTCCAGAGGCAAAATTAAGAGAGAAAGGACAAATGACCACATGTTCAAAACAGCTTCCTGCTAAAAAAAAAAACATTAAAAAAATTTGCACAATTCTGTTTGTTAGTAAGAATGATACACCAGCACATACCACTCCCAAGTATCATCACAAATTTAAGTCTGATTTTAAAAAAATTCCCAAGCTGTTCTGCATCTCTGTCTATTATCACGGAGAAAGAACAGAAAGATATCAGGCTGATCATAAACTGAGACTAGTATATAGCTCCTCTCACTGGAAGAGATACAAAGGAAGAAGAGTAACTAGAGATCATTTGTCTCAATAGACTGATGGAACATAAATCTCACTCTTAAAAACATTGGTTTTGAGTCAGTATTACTGATGGGGCACAAATTTCTATACAAAGGTGATCCGAAACCGTATAATCTACAGAAATATATTAATATATTTACAAAGATGCACAAGGAGAACAGGAAATTTCTTGGGATTCAAGCACAAATGATTTTCTTAGAACATTACAAGCTATTCCAAACTTCATCATCCAGGGAAATGTGCTATTGTATCTGTATGGCTGTCCCTCATTCAAAAACTAGGGGTCTCAAAATACTCATTTACCTCTATAAAAGTTAAAGAAAACCTATTTTTATTTCTCTATATACATTTAAAATAAATATATGCACATATATGCAACTATACTGGCACCTCCCCACTGGGAAAAGGCTGGAGCATGTGTACTGTTAACTATCATGAGAACTCACAGGAAAAGAAGCTACAAACAACATAAAACCAGGGAAACTCCAGTTTATACCTTACTAGGCCCCAAGGAATCTGTCCAAGAGAGAGGAATTCACTGGAAAACTGGCTTTATCTGCTCCATCATTCACAGAACAACTTGTCTGTATTATGGAGAAATTCTTAAGAGACACAATCCCTTCTTAGTAATATAACTGTTTTCTCATTGGAGCTGTGCTACTCGCATTCTTTCTCATTTGAAAAGCACTTTCATATTTTAAACTGTTAACAGCAGTAGCTGAACAGAACAGGGAGAAGCAGCAAGTGTAATGAATCAGCCATCCACAGACCATAGCTTCAGGGAATTACTAGAAACATATCTATCTTTGAGGTAAACACAAAGTCTAGATGTTTATTAAAAAAAAAAATATATAAAATTATAAGGGGAGGGGAAGAGCGAGTGAACTGAACAATATCCACTTCAGATTCTCATGAAATAATCCCATTTCTTCCATTTCATCCATTGTTTTATGCCTCGCGGTTTGGACTCCTGGGGGCAGCTTGTATGAAGTGGTGTCTCGGACATTCCTCAGCACCATGTTCTAAGAAATCATTCTTGTCCAAGTGCTCTCTCTCTTCTTTACTCTTCTAGCACTATTCAGGAACCATTAAGGAACATGCCCTGCCTTGTTTTTCAAAGTGAGCTACTGAACACAATACTCTCCCCAATTACTTCCAGCACCTTTTATACCTGCCATGAAGGCTGTAGAAGACAAC
>VYZX01007003.1:22523-67376 GCA_013401335.1 Brachypteracias leptosomus
TGCTTGTAAAAAAGCCCTCCCTTAAGATCTTGAACAGGGAGGCATTGCTGTTTTCCTCACCACGACTACTCCACCCAGCCCAATTCTGCCACAAAATACTTTTATTCTACATCTGTTTCGCTCAAACTGATCTAGAGGTGGGATGGAAGAGCAAACAAAAGTAAAGCAAGAACCCCTGTTGGAAAGCTAACGCTTTCCGAGTTTCAAATTCTCTGATATAATCTTATTCCTGCTCAACTCCACATATTTATCAGCAAATCATACATTGTGCTTACAGAGCAATGGTTTATAGCTCCTTCATGGTTTTTCATGCACAAAAAATCCAGACTTCCTAGTTTTGCAGTAGGATGTAGATGCTCCCAGTGTCACAGCTCACATAAAATGTAGAATGAATTGAAAAGGCAATCAAACCTCCTCTGCAAGGCACTACTGTATCTTCCTGTTTTCCTCTTTCTGAAAAGACCTTTAAGGCTTAAGGGAGAGGCAGGTTAACAGCTCAGGTGTGTGCACCTTGAGAGCTCAGGCACTGATACAGTCAGATGCTGCAGTTATAGAGCAATCTTGTGCAGACACAGGAAAGCAGCAGCTAAAGCCTAGATACCTTCAACAAGCATTAAAGAAATTTGGTAGAGTATGTGAACTACAGAAGTAATGAACTCCATCTACCAGTTGCAGTAGGTGAAAATGTTCTTGCATGGAATCATGAGCATCACAAAACTCCATACTGGCCAAAAGACTTAAACAGTAGCCATTTGAAGATATCAATAAAACAAAACAAAATGTTGATGGGGTTTCCAGATTTGAAACTGCAAACATAAATAAAATGTACAATTTTCAAATTTAGGTACTACAAGCTACTCTGCATGGGGAAGAACAGGCATACAATGCTAGTTAATGCAAATTCTATGACCACTCCTGCAAGACAAATTTTTATGATTGTTTAGGGGTGGAGATGAGGGAACGACAGTAAAACCAATTTAATTCATTTTTTTAGAGTGTGAAATTCAAAGGTTGTAAGTACAGTCAAGAAAACGCTTTCCTTTAAGGCTTCAACCAAAGTCCACTGAATTCAGTAAATGGAAGTTTCTCCTTCTGATAAAATCTAGATTATACCTTTTGATATCAAGAGCTGCAGGCCATGAAGTAGTAAGGACGAAACACTGTTTGGGAATGACTGGACTATTCTCATACTCACTACGTGCTACAGAATAGGCTGTTTGGAAGAATAGAGAGATGAAGAGAAGGAAATTTCTTGAGAAGGGAACCTGAATTTTAATGAACACTCTTTCTTCAGGAATGAAGGAAGGTCCAATCTCCCTCTCTTTCGTGGTTAGCTTATACATTCTCTTTTCCTTTATTTCTGCTCTCGACAGTCTACTTACTCTGCAGGCCATGGTTCCCTTTTTCACCTACCTGAGAGAAATTTCAACCATTCAAGAAAAACAAAAGAAAACCAAAAAAACCCCCACCCCAAACCAACAATCTAAGAGTTCTTGTCCTTTTCCTCAGCCACTTGAATTAAGTTCTTATTACTACACAAATAAAGCTGCAGAAAACATAGAGGTGATTTCAAATCTCATGTCATATAATTCTTCACTAATATTCATAAAACCCAATATTCATAAGCCCCAACATTTGCATATGAAATCTGACATTTTCCTGAAGAGAATGGCATATATTTCCTTAAGAATAATTATAATTATAGTATTTTCAAAACAGGGCTTTTGAAAACAAAGAATGAAATGAAAAACACACACAGGAAAAAAACTACACATCTTCCCAACACATAAAATAGAGGGAAAATAAATGCAGAAAGTGAATGTATTTACTTTTGTGAAGAGATCCATCTCCCCAAAAATGCCTTCTGAAGTTTTGCTATAATGAATTGGAAGATAATTATATTTTAAATGAAAATAAAGCAGTAACATACTTTTCAAACAAATGTCTTCCAACTTCAGCATCTACTGCACTCAGTGGATCATCCAAAAGGTAAATGTCTGCATCTTGATACACAGCTCTAAAAGGTTTAAAGAAAAGTCAGTATCATGAAGTCTTACATTCATTTACTTTGGTCAAAGCCTGACAATTTGTAAATTTTAGAAACACTAAAGAACACTAACCTGGCCAGATTTACACGAGCCTTCTGTCCCCCACTCAGGGTAGCTCCACGATCTCCTATTACTGTGAGGTCACCGTCTGCTAATAATTCCAAATCCTGTGAATGCGAAAGAACAGACATCAACGTTTTATTACTTTTTAAAATCATTTTCACTTCAAAGCTTCTTCAACATAACATTTTCTTATTTGAAAAGTATTAACTTATCTCACATAAAAATATAAGGATTCATACTAAATGAAATATCCACAGTTACTTTATGACTCTACCTACAGCAAAAGGTATTTAAGAGAGCAGGAAAAATAGGTGAGATTTAAAAGTTCACTTTTCCTACAGCTTTGCCAGAAAAGTTCACTGCTATTCTTAATGTTATAAGAACTATTTGCTGGTGATTCAGAAAATAAAAATAAAAATTATGAAGTATAACAGTAAAATAATTATTTTTACTCGAACAAAATGAGCTGTCACAATAAACAAAACTGAACTATTATCAGTAAATTATCTTCCATTTGCCAATGTCCCTAAGAACTACATTTTTCTTACTCCATTGTATCCAAAAGAAATAACCACAATATTCATTACACAAATTTGGTTTATTTATGGGGTTTGAGACTCCAAGTAAGAGAATAAAATAATAGTGTTCCATGTCACATTATTGCATTTCCTATTTGGAAAATACAGAAGTTTTATATTAAGCTATAAAACATATTCTGAATGTTTATTCACAGATTTTACAAGATACATAAATCTGAAAGAAAACTATGAAAGCAAATCCACCATCAAATATGAAGTGGGTTTTTTTTCTTCCAATGCAGTTTGCTGTCTTTTAAAGTCACTAAAACCTTAAGTTTAGACAACAACATACGACTGAAAATCAGCAGGATATATTAAAACTCTATCTACCACGTGTAAAACCTTGCAAAAAATTTTTCATCACAGTAACCATCTGCTTTTCACCTGTGTCGCTGCTGACAGGAATATCGTAACATGCTGCACAAAACCTTTTTAGCTGCCAAGCAAAATGTCTGTTTCTTGACAAATCTGGCTTAATCCTCTTCTATATCCCATGTCACAAACTACTTTGTGCACAGACCTTTCAAAAATATTTTTTTCATAAAACTACTTGGGCTCAGCAAGTTCTCCAACATATAGCACTAAGGTTCTTTTGCTAGCCATTAGCAATGCATAATGCATGATATACATGACATTTATTTTTAGAAAAGCATATAGGATATTTACAAGATGGAAGGCACAAATAGTGCTACCTTGATCATTTGGTTTCCACCTTTTATTGCTTTTACACACACACACACTCCTACCATAATACAGTGAAAAGGACTAAACGTGCTTATGAAATTAAACAATTGGGACTAGCTTTTTCCAAATTTATCTGCACGTAAGCTACACCTCCCTCTAGTGAAACTTCTAAGAATTACAAGAATGTTCTTGGACATCAAAAATAACACATATTTCCATTAAGTGATAGGATTTATTTCACAAGCTACTAAAAATAATCATTCAATATATTATATACTACAGCATGTAAAAGAGGTATGAAAGAACACTAAGACAAAAATAAAGATGAGGAAAATAAAACACGTAAGAAACCATACCTTTTTAAGAGCACAGACTTTTAAAACTTTTTCATATTTTTCTTTCTCATATTCCTTGTCAAACAGTATATTACTTCTTACTGTACCAGAAAACACCCAAGGCTGCTGAGAAACATAGGCAATTCTTCCAGTAACATTTATCAAACCTTTTTCTTTAGGCAGCTCACCAAGCACAGCACTTAAGAGCGAAGACTGGAAAAGATTAAAAAAAAATTAGATTGAAAAGTTTAATTGCATTAAAGACATCACAGAGATTGAGCAGTGTTTAATGGCACGATGGCCTATTCCACCCTGTCACTCAAAATACCGCAAACAGTAGAAGAGCACCAATATCCTTTACATGCAGTCTAGAAGCAATATATGAAGCACCGTTCAACTCCCAACTATCTCCTCCCCACCCTCAGAAGGAGATCTGTCTTTCTAGAACACCAGTATCTTGATGTGAAGTGTGTTTACCACACACGGAAAGAAACTGTACATTTTCAAGTTTCTAAGTCACGTTTAATAGACTCATAAAAACCCCACAGAATGGAGTAAATATTAAGACTTACTTTTCCAGCTCCTACAGGACCAATCACAGCCAATAACTCCCCTCGTCTTACAGTAAAAGAAAGCTGTTGAAGTGCTGGGCTTTCTAAACTCTATGGATTTGAGAAACAGAAAACAATGCATTTAAATCACGCTGAATTAGCAACCCATACACCCACCATATTTTCAGACACACAGTTTGCCTCTTCATAAACACTTTCTGAAAGACCCTGTTCCTTCACCACAAACAAGCAACAAGATAAAATAGTTTTCAAGGAATAAGGAACTCAAAGGCAGCAGGAGCAGTGCTTCCCCAAAGCCCACTCATCCTCACTGCAACTCAGCACAAGGTTGGGGAGGCAGCCTCAGAAACAGGAGCTCTCTGCTGGCCATTGCACCAGTATTGACCCAGCATGGCACGTCCAGCAACTCCAACTAGCCAGATTAATGCTGGAAAAAGTGAGGGTTGAAGCTGTCTCAAGAGCCCCCAGGAAAGCTCTAGTTGTTTGCTCTAGTCAAGGCTCTATTCAACATGAAAAGAGAAAAATACCATTTGATTTTACACGACATCTTGTATATTGTGGATTCCCAGAGACTTTTCACGGACAACACAGTGGGCTATTTGTATGAAAATATACTACCCTAGGATTGTTTGTTTATTCCTTTTTAGCATGCCTGTCCCTTATGTTACAGCACTGATAAGAACTTATTCGCCAACATATTTTGCACCTCTCCTATCAAGGTTGTAAAAACGCCTGTTTCTTGTGAAAAGAAGAGATGCTCATGTCTTTAATAGCTATGCTAAACCACAATTCCTAAGGGCCTTGTGCAGCTCACTCTCATTAAAGCAAAACATGCTTGTAACAGGATCTGCCTTTACATGCATCTTAGACTGCACTAAGCATGACTGACACTAAAATGCAAACAGGAAAATATATGCATTTAAAAGAGGTGGGGCAGGGGCAGTTGACCCAGGGAGAATATAGAGCCNCCCCTGTTTAAGCTTCAAGAAAGAAGAACAAGGTGAAGAATATCTAGTTTACCTCCTTAGTGCTTCCAAACTGCTTAAAATCTCCAGCTATCCTTTGAAGCTCAAGAGGCTGAAGAGGCCATCACCTAATCTCACATGAAAGATGCTGCATGACCAAGTTCTGGGACTGTGAAAAGGGGAAACTTGCACCTTGTTTCAAATTATTTGGGAGAGACATAGGTACAGTATCTATGATTGCTTGGAGGGCTGGGCCAGCATGCATGTGTTCACTGGTGCCAGAAGAGATACTCAGGCATCACAGTAGGTAGAGCTCAAAGCTGCACATCCCCCATCACAGCTCCCACCTCGCAGAAGCACCGCAGTGTTCACACAAAATCAGAGTTACGCTCTGAGAATCCAAACTTGTGTGCCTTCAGCAACTCTGCAAATCTACTTTTGTTGCTATTACTAATTCCCACAAGGTGGCACCAACGGGGTTTTTTTCCTTTTCTCCACCACCCTTTAACTGCCAAAGAGCAGTTTGCCATCAATTTGATTTCTCAGTACATGGTTCATGAGTACATCACTCAGCTAATGATAAGGTCAGGGCAACTCTACTGACTTACAGTATCCAAGGCTCTTTTTTCTTAAATGCAAAGTTTGTAGAGGAAGAAAGTATCTCTTACTAAATCAATTAGTCTATACGGAAAAAGTTGGTAAGCTTTCAGACACACAGGCCCTTCTTCAGACCTCTTGAGGTTGTGCTTCTGTATTCATAGAAGTGCAAAGATTTTCCTCCCACACTCGGGTTTTAAAAAAAAATGTATCGTAAGAGCCTAAAAGCATTACAGAAAATTTCAAAAAAGTTTCTAAAGTTTGTAAAGCAGTACTGTAAGATATCATAGAACTTACAAAAAAGCATCACTATATAAGCAAACAGCATGGCCACAAATATCTAAGGGGCATGGTATTTTTGAAAAATAGCATTCCTTATAATTAAAGGCAAGTTGTCCTGAATTCATCACATCTATTTTTAGGCACTAAACCGAGGCACTCAAATTAGAACACAGACTAATATTACAGCTAAGTTCATCTGACAGCTCATTATCACAAATGTCCCAGCTCCCCTGCGCCCTGACAACTACCTGTGTTTTTCACTTCCCTTCTCCTGCCACTTGTTCTTGCCTAACCTCACAGAGGCCTTGTTCACGGGACTCTGCTATCAGGAAACAAACTGCATTAAAAGTGATTCATTTTCTTTTGCTGTATCCCTCTGAACTGGTTCACCACAGGGTCATACATAGAAGTACGTACACCAGCACAAGGGAGGGAACAGAAACACAGAGTGCAAGGACAGACGGACATGGACATGATCCCCTCAGGGGCAGCAGTTCCTTAGGTGAACTTGGGCAGACCTTACATGTCCCACAGTCAAGAGAAAGAAGCAACTCATCCCATCTAAGAGATACAAAGATCATATATTGTACAGAAGTACCATACTACTTAGGCTTCTCATTTAAGTGATCAGAATTAAAAGAGAGAAATTTGCCCTCTGTTCAAAGGCTTGAATTTTAAATCCAAAGTTGCTCAGCTGAGCAGACAGACTGTTTTGAAACTCAAGGCACATCAGTAAAAACCCACACTGAAGAATCCCTTGTTCTATGCTGGTATCAGACTAGCCTGTGGGACTCAAGATAATACTTGCCTTAGCAAAACAAGAATGTGACCATGAATTAATTGGGTTTGTTTATCTTTTGATAAACTGTAATACACCATGTTAGGTTGTTTTTCTAAAAGCCTAGCTAATAATCTTTTTTTTACTTCCAGTTATTTTGGATTTGTGGGTTGTTGGTTGGTTTTAGTGTCTCTTTTGGCTCAACATCTTTAAAAATAAAAAAAATTATCATCCAGGTGTACAGTGCCTGTACAGAGATACAAAGAGTATCCAGAAACCTATTCAGGGTAGCAAGCTAAGGCAATTACTCAACAAAGGATAGCATTTTTTCATAATTCTTTTTACTACTCCTCTCTCAGAGCTAATCATATTTTCAGTGAGCAACTCTATAAAACTATTTTGCATTCCTGTACAAGTATACAAGAGAAACTTTGAGCAGCTCAGAAACTATTAAAGCAGCCCAGAACTATTAAAGTGCTGGGAGAACTATTCTTCTCCAATGTATACTGCAATTAAATACAAAAATGAAAAATATATTAACAGTTTTGTGGTTAGTTTGCTGTTCTGTTTTTTTTTTTTGGGGGGGGGGGTTTAAATCAAAAGGAAACCAGTAATTCCAGTCATGCTGCCCTGCTTTACGTAATATAAACAACTCATGACAAAAAAAAGAGAAGGTATTTTATGGGCATATTATGCAACCATTTCCTATAAACTGTTAACAGTGGTACCAATGTTGGCTTGGGAAAAAAACAAAGATTAAGAAATATATTCCACTTTGCATTAGAATGTATTCACCATTAAGTTTTTCATATCAATTAACTTTTTAAAATTTGTTCAATGTCTCAGAAAGATTTATGTCACAGGGACAACTCTGAGAAAGTAAAGCAAATAGCAATTTTCTTCTGTAGCCGAGTAGTACTCATAGTAATAGGCAGATTCTCACATATGTTTTCACACTTTATCTTTCTTGGGACACAACAAGTGTAAGGGAAGAGTATATATAAAGGGAAACACATGGCATGTCTTATTTCACTAGATTTATATAAAAAAAATTATTTTTTATTTTTAGACCAGCCTTTCTTACAGGGACAGGAGCTTCCCATGTGCAAGAATACTGGCAGCTCGTAATAGCTCCAACAATTCATCACATATTTCTGCTTACTGTAACAATTACAATTTTAAAAAAGAAACAACAGTCAGTTTCTGCCTTTCTTAGAGAAAAGGATACTTAATAGATTTATCACCTGCGTATTGCCCCATTTTCTGGTCACTTTGGTGGTGATAGTGCATTTTAAGCAGAGAACAGTTTGTAGCCGAATACTTGCAATTAAAATATACAGAGCAACAAATAGGTGCAGACTAGTCTCTAAATCTTTCAAATCTGTTACGAGAAGTGCAATATTAGAATCACAGAATGTTTCAGGCTGGAAGGGACCTCTAGAGGTCATCTGGTCCAACCTCCCTACACAAGAAGGGACAGCTCTACCTAGGTCAGGCCGCTCAGAGCCCCATCAAGCCTGACCTTGAAGGACTCCAGGGATGGGGCCTCCACCACCTCTCTGGGCAGCCCATTCCACTTACCTATCACCCTCATGTTAAAGAACTTTTTTCTAATATCCAATCCAAATCTATCCTTTCCTAGCTTAAAACCATTACCCCTTGTCCTGTCGTTACAAACCCTTTTGAATAGACCTTCCCCTGCATTCCTGTATGCCCTCTTCAGGTACTGGAAGGTCACTATAAGGTTCCCCCAGAGCCTTCTCTTCTCCAGGCTGAACAGCCCCAACTCTCTCAGCTTGTCTTCATATGAAAGATGCTCCATTCCCCTGATCATTTTGGTGGCTCTCCTCTGGACACGCTCTCATCAGCATTCAGTTCACAGAAAAAAACCACATGCTAAGGCCCACCTTACCATGCTGTCTGTCCTTAACTCCAATTTAAGTATCTCTACTATAATAGTGTGCCGTTTAATAACAAGAGATACTTCCAGATAGAAACAGACAGATTTTTGTTTAGTGTAGTATTCAGGAACAGCTATTTTTAAGATGTGTATGATAGTGTTTTCAATGCTATTCTACAGAGTTAGCTTAACATACTAAAAGGATTCTCATACACAAAAGATGAAATACAAAACATCAGCACACTATACATAGACATACTGCTTTTTAGACTCAAAATGCCTTCAGCACCAATATGCTTTACATTTGGTAGAAGTAAACTTACCTTATCCCAATAGCAAGTCAAATCCTGAACATGAAGAATGATATTCTCATTATTACCATGCAGTTGCGGCTTGAAGTGTGAGACCTCATCAAGCATCAGAAAGTTCTGCAATAAAAGAAAAGGATATTGCCTAATGTGAAGCTAAGAATGGGAAAGGAACCCAAGCACATGTTTTTGGAAGCAGCATACAAAACATTAATTATGGGGGGTGGGGGAGGAACACAAACTGATCAAGGAATTACATTTCCAAAGCAATGCATAACTCCTTTAAAACAGTGTACCTCTAACTAGCTAACTGACACCACCCCATCCTTCCCCACCCCACAGAAAAAGTGCAGGTTTAATAGCATGAAAGTACTACAGGACTGTAATAATCACCTGCTCAATGAAACAGAATTCCTGAAGCAAATTGACCTTAGAACTCATCCTGGTTTTCCCTTGAAACATGGACAAATCTTACAACTGACTCCTTCTTCCCATGTAGAAAAGATGAAGCCCTCACTGTGACACCTTATTACTCCACTGATCTAATTGTAAAGGCTTATGTCATTCTGTTCAGAAGAATGATGAGATATGGTAAGAAGCTGTCCACTGTCCCTACTAAGCATTCTTCAAGTGACAAAAAGGATGCAGAATGCTCTGAATTCCTCCTCTTAAAGTCCAGGTCATTAACAACAAAAAAAAAGGCTTATGTCTGCGTAACTGGTTTGTTGTACTATTGTACTTCTAGATTATACCTAGATTATATCCCAGTGAGAGAACCTTTCTTTCAAGTTGCCTAGATATGAACTTATGTACCACAGCCACATTTCTAGCACATCCTGCCTGATGCTAGATTATAAATAGCTGAAACACATTCAGAAGGGCAAGGGGCAAATTCTAGAGAAGACTTTCAAGGACCACAATCTAAGACAAAACCAGAACAGTTACAATTTTAAGACAAAACCAGAAAAATTCTACTATGCTTTTAATCACAGAGCATAAAGACCTGAAATGGGCTCTAGCAGACAGTATTTTGAGAAAAGAAGGAATGTCTTTTATCTTAGAAGTCAAGACTAGTTATCAAGTCCTGAGCTAACAGTTTAAGATGGCTGCTGAAGTCTTACAGAAGTCAGTAACCAAGAGGAAGCAGGAGGAAGATGCCAGGAGCCATGGGAGGGCAGGAGCATCACTAGGTGTTAATGGGCACAGCTACTGCTCCAACTCCAGCTGGAGGGTGTTGTTTTAGAGAGCATGGAGAAGTCAAGTGTTTTACTGCAGCAGTCTGAAAACTCAATGCACATATGCTGTGTTCAGTTTTGGTCCCCTCTATACAAAAAAGATGTGGACAGGCTGGAAAGGGTCCAGAGGAGGGCCACGAGGATGATCAGGGGACTGGAAGACCTACCGTATGAAGAAAGGCTGAGAAAACTGGTTTCTTCAGCCTTGAGAAGAGAAGGCTTCGGGGAGAACTTATCACCATGTACCAGTACATAAAAGGGTGGCTATCAAGAGGATGGAGACTCCCTTTTTACAAGGAGTCACATGGAAAAAACAAGGGGGAAAGGTTCCAAGTTGCTCTTGAAAAGATTCTGATTGGAGTCCAGAAGAAAATTCTTTACAATGAGAACAATTAAACATTGGAATAGTCTCCCAAGGGAAGTGGTGTATTCCCTTACATTAGACAGTTTTAAGACTCAGCTTGACAGGGTGCTGAGCCATCTCATTTAAACTGTATTTTTCTATCTTGAAAGGCTGGACTAGATGATCCTTGAGGTCCCTTCCAACCTGGCATTCTATGATTCTATGATATAGACTTATCTCCACCAAAGGCAAAGTGTAAATCCACACATGCCTGAGCAATCTGGACAGGTGAGTGTTGCTGAGCTCTGTTTTAGCCAGGCAGGCTATATGTGAAAGAGAATTCAGAACAACAGAGTGGTGGCCAGGGGAAGAAACTGTAGACACAGCCTAAATCAGTATCAGGGTGTGTGGCTTGTGAAAAGACCTCAGAAGTGTGATTTGCATTTAGATGACGGCTGAAATACCACTGCAGTTATAAGCAAGGAATCTGTATGTCCTTGTTTGTGTTTACCAGGAGTTTCTCTTCTAGCAGCAGCATTCATCCCAGGTATAAATCCTAGCTAGCCATTTAACTCAAATGATACAGTATCACACATGGAAGATATGAAATAAAACTAGTACAAATGAAGAAAAAACTCATATGGTTAACACCATAAATTTTAAACAGCAGGAAAAAGAATCAACACTAGAAATAAAACTTTCAAATGCAATAAATAACTTAAGCCTTAGAGACACTTCAAGTTATCTTAAAAGATTCTTCCATTCTTTTTGTACTTAATAATCTGCCATGCAGAGAAAAATAAAGTTGGTATGAGTGCCAAGAAGCAAACATTAGCTTGAAAGATGACTGTGTCCTTGAAAGGGAAAACTCTTTTACACCCAGCTGAAACTTATCCTCTTTTCTGCATGTCTACCAAAATAACCCTCTGAAAAACAACCGCTCTCACTCGTTTCATGAAGGGACCTTGAGCCTATTGCTCCACTATAAGACCAAATGAGCTTCAAAATGAGATGTAGACCAGCTCCCAGATACATAGGGTGAGGGGAAAAAGAGAGCTTAGGTGAAAAACACAATAAGGAGACCACTATTCTTTTTGCCATGCAATTCTTATGTATAAATGAGTATGGAGGAAAGGCTACTACTTCCTATCTATCACTCCTTGTTGTCCCTGAAGCATGATATCTCATGCTTCCTTCTCTCCGAGTGCACTTTAAGATCAGTGTAGAAACCTCATTTGTTCTACAAAACCTAAGAGAAAGCATCTTCTTAAAAAAATACATTTTCAGTTTTGCCCAAATATGCCTAGCCATCATCTTAATCATTTTTTTCTGCATTTCCTACTCTCTTCTCCTAATTCCTTTCCCCCTGTTTACATTTCAATAACACATCTTTGGTCAGGCTGCATCTTGTCATTCAGCGGCAAAATGTCCAACCCTGAAACAGTCTGGGAAATAGAAGCTAGCAAGCTGGTGACAGAATCAAGGATGCTACAGATTCATTAGGACAACTCTTTGCCCAATGAAACTCAATTCTGGAGTTGGTTTCCAAAACCCATCCTCAAGGAATCAAAAGTGCAAGGGAGTTGGAGCCAGCTAGGAGAAGCAAAATCATGGGACCATCACAATATGCTGGAAATACTGACAAGAGAAAAAAAAACAGATCGTCTCTGCCTCTACTCAAGTGCCATCCTCCTGTTCCTAAGGCATCTTTTCCAGGCACCCATGTCTCTCAACCTGCACAGTTTAAAAGATCCCTTTAAAGGGCACTGCCCTGCGACACAGGGTACATGAGAGTACAGAAAAGACAGCATACAACATCCAGTCTCCCAAGCACTTCTTTCTCCTCCCATAGCTTAGTTTAAGCAGTAAGAATGAATGTTAATGCCTACAACTTTGCTGTGGTCATGATTTTCACACATTAACCTTTTCTAACTCGATTTGCATCAACTTTTACAAAATGCTTTTTTGAAGAGCAAAGATTACCTCTTTAACATATGGGGGGTTTGTGCAAGCTTAGTACAGTTAGAAAATTTATCAACAAAAGACCTGATTTACTACATTTAAGCACACGGAGAAGAAAGTAAAATAGAGTTTTAGATACTTTCATCACCAAATGGCATAGTGACACCATGCGAAGCCATGTGACTACATCTAAAGTGTTTATTTTCCCTGTTCTAGACTAATGTTTATTTTGCAAAATTAAGTTCTAAAATGGCGTTTTAACTCTGTATTTAGATAATCTGACAATTAGGGATTTCTTAAGTTTTAAATGTAAAATGCATTTTGAATTTAAGTCTTTCGCTCTGGTAGTTTATGTTAAAGTACTGGTATACAGAGCAAAAAACATGACTATTTTATTCACAAAACACACTAAACACAGCAAACCAAATAAAACTAAGTCCACCTGCCAAAACTAGCAGCATTACTGATGTTCATCCGTTTTGAATTTGAGTCTTCATTCCAGCAGCCACGAGACAACAGCTCAGGCTCACATCTGTCCTCCGTGGCTGACAGGGCAGTGCAGTGCACATGGTACGTGAGTATGAATCCTACAGCTCCCATCTGCCTGGTTTGCCCTCCAACTCCCAATCCCAACATATCTGTGTATCTGTAAACATTTCTTTTACTTCAAAAATGTCCAGAACACTTCTTTGCATGTACACTTTTCTCCCTACAGTGTATATCATGGTTTAGCACATGCACACACAGCCACGCGTTCAGTTTTCAAAACATGGTTATACACCATGAAAAAACCCAAACTGCAAAACTAAAACAAGGCTGCTTTTGGCAGTGATATTAAAACAGAATAAGAGAAGAAATCCACATACCACTCAAATCAGGGACCATACCTTGATTCGTCGTATGCTGATCACTGCCTCGGATACTCTCTCAACAGCGGCGGGGAAGAAGAGAGTTACTGTCAGTCTCACAGCACCATACAGGGACACTGCCACAAACACCCGACTGGCAGAGATAGCATTGCCTAGTAGCACATATGCCATGAAAGTCATGAACACTGTTATCTTGCTTGCCACAAAGAAAGAGGCTAAGTTTAGTCCTCGAAGGTAGGAGCTTTTCATAACCATGGCAATCTCCTTCCTAGAAAAAGCAAAATATGAACAATAAATCACATCAATCTCTATCCTTAGAGTTGCCCTTAACAATTGGGTGAGAGGAACATACTCTCAGGATTTTACTTTTATATCCTGTCTCCTCCCCTTCCACCACCCCAACTCATATATAAAGAAAGTATGTTATATGATAAATAAGTGAAGAGAATTTTAAAGGCCTAGAAATCGAGTGGGGAAAATTACTACATTTAATATCTTAGTAGGTATAGAAAATAATTATTTTTCAGAGACAAAACCAAAATACTCTTTTGTTTCTGCTTTGATCAAACTAGTATTTTAATTCAGAGACTACTATTGTTCAAATCTTCCTGGGTTGCATACAAGAGCAAAGAGGAAAAAAAAAATCTCTGTATAAAGGCCAAGTACCCACAAACTCCTCATCTCTCCAAGATCAAAATCAAGCAGGGTTCAGTCTGTAAGATCAATGCATGCTCTGCAGCTCAAAAAACAAGGCAACTTCCAAAAGACCAAGACTTCACCCATGGCCCAAGTATCTGCCATGACTCAGCTGCTGCTCCTCAGGCTGAATCACAGGATTGGCAGTATTGCCTCTGACCTCAGCCTAAGTCCTTCCTGATTTGCACCTTGCTCCTGGCTTTTTTTGCTGTAGGAATTCTGGCTCCTAATTCAGAAAATACTGATCCATGAGGCCAACTATTCTGCCAGCCATTACTCAAGCTAAACAGTGACTGAAGTACTATACAGACATGTGTCCCTCTAGCAACTGAAAAGCTGCTGATGAGTATGCCGTCAACTTCCACCTCAGTTAAATTTCGCTTTCCACTTCTAAATGATTCATCAGGTCCAATCCTCAACATGTGACTGCACTATCTATAATGTAGATGCCATCGGGCTTAGCTTCTTAATAATAGTTTTTCTTTATCAAGAGAGCCATAACAACTTACTCCTTACCCATATACTCTCTCTGCTTAAAAAAATATAAAAACCTGAAACAATTCCTAATTTCTCTTCCCAAATATTCTCACAATTCTCAGGGAAAATTTTGATCATTTTGATTACCTTCCACTTGGAACTATATACTAAGATTAGAAAATTAAAAGTTATGATTACACAATTTGAAGTAAATAATCCCTCACTTAGAGAGAAAGATGAGGGATGCACTACTGGAAAACTAGTTAAGCAACTTTCCCACTGTAGTTGCCAAATTGGCTGAATTGACAGACTTTCAAAGAGTTTCAAAGACCTTTTTTAAGCTTAAGGGCTCACAATCTCTGATCTCCTCCAAAGTACAGTGAAAGAACATTTGGATGTAAAATATTTGAATTGGGTCTAATTCGATTACTTCTACAATCCTGGATGAAACTCTTTTCCCACCCTCTAATAATCCTTAATAATCCTCTCACTATCTGTGGATAATCATCAAGTTCTTTGTGCTACTCTTCATAAATATCAGATAAATTACAGCCTACCTGCAGGCTGTATATAATATACTACACTGTCTTAAGACACGGAGTTAAATGAAACTAATAGGGACAACCACAGGAAAAAAGAGCAACGAGGGAGTTCAGGTGTCATCTTAGCAGCTATCAAGGGCCACTGTGGAAATACTGGGCAATAAATAACCTGGCTGAATTTAAGATTTTTAACTAGTTTTCTATAGCACAGTTAAAGAAAGAGGACTCAAGATGTGTTCTGGAAGAGCTTATTTCTTTCCATTATTATAAAGGAAGCCTCTAATCCTAATGAGGTGTTGAACTTGGAAATGTAAAGTTTAGTGATGTGAATATGCCCCTTGAGGAAGCTTTCAATGAAGAAATAGCCTCTCTGGCTCTGTGCAAGAGAGCAAAGCTTTCAATCAATCAAGAACATTCAATCAGCCCAAGATCCTATAATCTGACAGAAGAAAGGATTATGTGCGTGGAAAGAAACGTCCCAGGGTACATTAGCAAGTCTGCAAGCCTGCACATGGATGTAAAGAAAATAAATTCCTCTTAAAGAATTCCAAATAAAACAAATTTTAAAAAAATCATAGAATAGCAGGATAACAACCTTCTACTCATATGCTGGAGAGGGATACAACATGAAATTAAATGATGATTTAGAAATATGCACCTTGAACTCCTACAGTTATGCTTTAGCATTGAACACTCATACTGTAAAGTGAAAGCATAAATATTGATTGAAAATTGAATTTATGAGTAAGTTTTAATCAGATGTTGACAGACCTCTGAAATGAAATGTCTTAGGATACTAAACTGAGCTGGCCTTGCCAGCTGAACAACTAGGGAATTTCTGAGCTGCAGTCTTTCTCCCCTTCTTCCTTCTCAGATGGCTTGGACAATATTTCAAAATGCAGAAAGGGAAGTAGAATACTACCTCAGGATGCTATCATTTAGGACAGAAAGTCAGATTCCATATACTTCTCAGAAGGGAAATGTCTGCTTATTGGTTCCTTGCTCTTAGTTTACGGAGCTGTGAGGATGAAATTGTTTAATTACAACTAATACAGTTTGTTAGTTGCTGTTTTTAAACACAACCATAAAAGGAAGCACAAAAAACCTCCTGAATTTACAAATATCAAAGCTTGGTTGTTTCTTTTACTTCTTCTGTACCCTTAGGATGTATTCCTTCACCCTTGCTGTAAAAAGCTTTTAAAAAAGCCAAAAGTTCAAGAGTAAACTGCACTTCAAAGCACAAAATAATTCACTTATTGACATGTAAAAAAAATGGAAATGGATATAGATCATATACCAAGCTGTATCTTTCCAGGATTACCTTCTTAAACCATTCACAAGTTCCTCAAATGATTTTTCCCAAGCATACATCTTTATTATCTTCATACCACTTATGACTTCATTCATGGTCCTAATCCTGACATCCGTTAAGGCAGCTGTCTTGCTTCTGCAAATAACACAAAGTAAAAATTCTCAGATTCTCAAAAGGAGAGAGACTTCACAATCACATAACGTGTTCATATTACTGAAGTTTTTGCTTTTACTTGTAAAGAGGATTCATATAAATGTAATTGCATTAAAGGTTCTACCTAAAACAGTATCTTAAAGCTGACACACAGCTGAAAGACTTGGTATGTCTGTGTTCCTGGTATTCCCTATTCTCAGGGAACTGTGGGTTGATTCAATATTCAGAATTATATGTCAGCTTGCATAGACACACGGTATTCCTCAAACAACATATCTGTTTACAAGAAAACCCTCAAATTAAAAAATATTACAAATACTAAATGTAGGACTAAACAAAAATCAGAAAATTACTTTTATAAATGGTTTTGAAATACCAAAATACCAACCATTCTCATAACATTCTTCTGATATTGCTAAAGAAACTGGCCTCCATTTGTGTTTTTTTAAGATTAACACTAGTTGAAGCAAAGATTACTTAGTACAAGAGCTATAATTTATGGGTTTTAAAAATAGATATTATTTAACCATTAATTCCAATTAATACTAAAGTAAATATATCTATTTTAGTCCCACATTATGTTTGCACTGATGAACAAACTGGAAAAAATATATAATTAAATAATAAAGTAACTGTTCTAATTAGGAAAAAAAGCATTGAAAGTTAGAAGCCATGTAATGAATGCATAAGCCATGATAATGAAGCCTATTACAATTCTGAATTAATTCATGTAGACAAACATACTTTGTACATATCGAGCTATGGTAGGCTTTACTTTGATAAAACGTACCTTTTCTTGTTAAATTACCTTTTTTTGCATATACCAATGAAAGTTAAGATTCAAATATCATATTTAAGGGAAAAACAAAAGCAAGCTCTTCAAACGGGTGTCTGGGTTTTGTCAGGTGAACCTGCCCTGTAAGATTTCTCTGATACTCTGGAAGAAATAGCCATGTTTAAAGCAGTAAAGTAGAAAGAATTTCAGGCTCCTGGTCATCATTTAAAAAAAATAAAACGCAGCACTAGCCTTCCATAGATGTTGGGATGGCTGAAGCAGGGTATCAAAAAATATTTATACAAGAAAACTGACAAAAGAAATGTAGGAACTTGGCCCTAATACAATCGAGTCTTCTTATTAAGACTGAGTTTAAACCAACTTGCTGAGACTTAGCCTAAACCAACCGTGCTGACGTGGAATGAGGATTATCTTTGCCAAGTCCCGTTCTCCTTTTTCAAAAAGAAACAGTAAAAGAGAAGTTCCTTAAAGAATGTGAGAGTTCATTCCTTCCTCCACACACACACACACCTCACCACTGCAAAAGGCAAAATTTAGCCTCTGCTGTTCTTGTTTCTGCAGCAGCAAACAATTGTCACCTGCCATCTTTTGAAACAGCCACCTCACAGACCTCACATCCAGGCTTGGTCTCCAGATAACAGAAGGTTAAAGATGATTCAAAATAATAAAGTAAATAGAGGTTTCTTTTTCGAATGGTGTGAATCAAAAAGGCTATAGTTCTCATAAACCAATTTTTCACTTTTCCCACTGAAATGTTATCATAGTAACCAACCTCTTTCAAACTGCTTTAAAATATTCAAGAAGGGTGTGTGTATTTTTCTTTGGTTTTTTTTTAAGTTACACTCCTCTACATTGCAAAAAGCATATTTTGTACTTACATACTAGACGCCACAGTCTCAGAGATAACTATATAATGGTTTAAAGTTCCCAGACTTCCAGTGCACTGATGACAATTTACAGCAGAGAAGACATGTCCCCAGTTTTAAAAATATTAACTTTAGAGTCCACGCAGATCAGGACAATCAGAAAACGCACTCTCACAGAGCTTGCTTAAGGGTGTATTAGGAAAGAACCTGAAAATTCTTCAAGTGTCTCAGAAGTCCTCTCTATGACACCAATAACCATCCTAAATTAGAGAAGCTACACAATTCCATATCTTAAAATTGAAAGGGCTTTAAATGGGAATGTTACAGTTGCATGGCTAAGCAGTGAGAGGTTGAGCTGTATATCCAAAACAGTCTTCAGTCCAATAATTGAACTATTTCTCAAACAATGTATTAGGTCATGCGTATTTTGTAAAACTTGTAGTACTTGTGCAGGTAAAAGCAACACTGCATAACACAGCGTATAACATTCCATAGGATACTGAGTCCACGGCAGCAAACTCCTAGGGCACTGAAGCCAAGGCCTGCATCATAAGCTGGTGGCCACATACATCTTTACAAGACCAGGTCACAAGTACAATGCTGAATAATAGCACAAATTAGCTGCCACACTGAGCGTGCCTGGATTTTAGCAAAAGCTTTAATCCTTAAATTACTTCTTCATAGGCTGATTTCCTTAAATCCATACAGATTCCCAGCAACTGTCATGTGAACACACTCATCATTATGGAGCTGGAATCAGTTTTTCCTATTAACTCTTTCTGTTCACTGCACATTTCTATTCACAAAGACCTGTGCACACGTAGACAAGTAGAAGTTTTTCTCGTTAACTCTTTCCCTTGCATTACATCCAAACAAGTGGCTGTTATTGAATGGGGGAAAACCAAAACAACACTACAGTGCCACTGATTAACTTTTAAAATACATACCTTTGAAAAGAGATTTTTGTCACCTTGTTGTTTGACCCTGGCCAAGTCCCTTAATCTCTTTGTGCCTCATTTTCCCATCTGTAAAATGGGGATAATAATTCTTACCACCATGGATAAGGCACTGGTTAAGTGCTAGGTATTGTAACTACTAGCTCAAAACCTCAAAAACTTAAACTCTACAGTGAAGTAGCTTGATACTTATGCATGCATATTACACATGCAGTGAAAATGCACATGCGAGAATATATTGGAAGTGTTCTACAAACAAGTTTTGTCATAAAAAACCACTAAGAATTTGATGGAGAACACTGAATGACTCTATTTTAGAACAAATGAACATAATAACTGAAGACTATCACAGTGCTTACAAAATAGAAGGAAGTCTATGAGTTTGTCTCAGTTTGTAATTCTCAGCTCATTCTTCATACCTAGCCATGCAATTGCAATGCCCAACTCAAGCCTTCTGGAAAAATTGTCTTAAAATACAATTTGAAAACAACTGTAGCTCACTAAAACTAATTTTACTTATCCAAAGAGCTAGAAGGAACCCATTCACCTTGAATACCAGATACCTTCCAGCATCTGAAGGAGGCCTACAAGAAAGCTGGGGAGGGACTTTTTACAAAGGCCTATAGTGATAAGACAAGAGGTAATGGGTTCAAATCGGAAGAGGGGAGATTTAAATTAAAAATGACAAGGAAATTCTACACTCTGAGGGTGGTGAGACACTGGAACAAGTTGCCCAGGGGGGTTGTGGATGCTCCATCCCTGAAGGTGTTCAAGGCCAGGTTGGATGAGGCCTTGCACATCCTGGTCTAGTGGGAGGGATTCTTGCCATGGCAGGGGGGGGGGGGCTAGATGATCTGTGAGGTCCTTTCCAACCCAAACCATAGATGTGAAACACTACTAAACATATGTGTACATGGTAAATACCAAAATATTCCATTTAGATGCAAAAGACATTTATAAACTCAAGATTGAAGTACAGCATGATTAATTACACAGGAAAAAGAAAGTTAGGAAGCTAGAACATTGAAGACCCTTGAAGCTCAAGGAGTTACGCAATTCTATGCCAAGATCTACAGCAAGGTAGGTAGCTACAGAAGGAGCCCAACTCTTTTAATACACCAGACAGCTCATGAGTAGCAGATATTTTTGGCATGTCTGAAAGACAGACCACTTCAAGTCCCTAAGTAGAAATTCAGAAATTTCACATTAGTGACTATGAAAAACATCAGCAATGATAAAATAAAATGCAAAAAACCTCACCAGACAGAAGCTTCTCTCAGAGCAGTACTCCACCTCCATCCAGTATGCACATTTTAAAAGTCAGGACAGAAAATACCTACAATCCAACACGTGTGACCTTACCTTAGGGAAGAAAAAAGCCTCCCAATGCAGGTCTGGACAGGAAGAAGAATAATTAGAACTGCCATTCCTGCAAGACATGATGGGCCTATCTCCATCCAGAGAAGTACAGTTACTGCTACAGCTTGAATTGGTCCAGCCCATAAGTAGTGCAAGAAAATTGTTACCTAGGCAAAGAGTGAAGAAACAAAAGTTAGCTTTTGGTCTAAGCTAAAATATTAAACCCTAATAACATAATTGAGGAAGCACCTTTGCCTGCAGCAGGTACTGAGACATGCTGCAAGAACTCTGCACCAGATTCAGAGACCTGAATGTGCATAGAGGTACCTAACCTCCAGAAAGTAAGCAAATTACCACACTGATTTTGTTTTATCTTCATGCAACAACATTTCTCTGAGCTCAAGAAAATAGCCGGGCAATATTAAGGGAGGGGAAAAGTATGTTTTCCTCCAATATTTTAAGAGACTATTTCTCTTCCTATGATGTTCAATAAATAACTAGAATAAATGTTTGTGAGAAACACTTAATCACCAGCTGTAAACAAAAGCTTCTTAACTCAAACCCCACAATTTCTTCAGCCCCTTGGAAAGATCCGTAGCATTTCTTACCTGATCAAATTTGTTCACATCATTTGACAGAAGATTTACTATTTGACCAGTGGTAGTTTTTGCCATAGCTAGATTACTGAGACGAAGTGCCTAAAAAAGTCAGAATAGTCTCAAATTGTCACAGCTTGTAGGGAACAGTACATATATATACATAAGACTCAATACACAAATATAATACCTGGGCAAAAGCTGAAGGCATATCTCAGCTTTTGCATGTAAATATCTGGGCACAGTTCAAGAACCTTAGGTAACACATGGGTCAGGTTAAGTATTCTGAAGAAGTGAGTATAAAAAAAAAAAATAATAATTTATGTAAGGACTGCAAGAATAAACATGCCATAACTATCTTCATGTCTGGAGTGATTAAGAATGGGAAAATACCAAAACAGCAAGTTATTAAAACTGAACAAAAGTTTCTGTAACTTCTCATTTGCATTGCTGCCCCCTGCATTATCAGCATCTGTTCAAAACAGGAACAGAAAACTCCACCTGAAGACCAAATTAAGATCAGGACAATGTTTGGCCAGTTGAAAGAATTCTGTTTTGAATGAGATTCCTGACAGAACACAAAACCCCAAAATTGAAATTATTCAATTTACACTATCAGTTCTTGCTAACACTACAAACTATGCTGCCTTTGCAAATCAAAGTTAATATCTCTTTAGAAATTAATAAATATTTCCCTGTAAAATCACAAGATCTCTGAATTATATTAAATGAAGTTCAGCACATGCTATGAAAAGCAACAAGAGCAAATATCAAATATTTATACAGGCTAATAAATAAGTTAAACCAGCAGAAAATAGTATGTAATTCTAAAACATCCACCCCCAGCAGAAAATCACATCTGGAAATATGAAGTCCAAACACTACTGCAAATATGCAAACTGAAATAGCTCAGAGATGCAGATAACAGACTTTGCTTCCTTCTACAAATGTGAGAATGAAAACACTGTTTTGCAGTACAAGTAAAACAACACACAAAATATGTTACATGTTTTCCTGTAACAAGAATAGTTCACTCCTCAAAAACACTCCACATTTTTAGGCAGTGCTTCTCCCTCTCCAAACAGTTATTACTAGACTCCTTTTGGATCAATAATCCAACCTGAAAAGCAGTACTGTTTAAAAAAATATCATTCCAGTATTTTAAGTCAGGTACAAAAACATCAAAGTACTGCTCAAAGTATCATTTCAAAGTGCCTTACATTTCTTGCACTTCACTGTTGGGTTACAAAAGTATTAATGACAGAGAGAATCCCAGCACTCACTTCATTGAAGCCAGCAGGCAGAAACATTTAAAACTGCACTAAGAAATTTCTCTAATATTCCAATAATAAAGCTAAGATAATGGGTATATGAGAGACAGTATTTAATTATTCAAGAAAATCATTGCTTCACTCCCTGTCTTAAGCCATTTGTCTCTCACACATCTGAAATCCCCATGAAGCTGCCTGCAGGTAATGCAGCCACAGCACATCCACGTTTCTATCATGTTTACTTCACATCACAGATCAAGATTGATAAGCTCCTAGAAAAGCTCTTAGATATCCACAGACCATAATAACAGGAGTTCAAGTGATGCATGTTTGAAGACACTGAACCACCAGGGTGTGTTTACAGCATCTACTGCTACTTACTTCTTTATGACACAGACATATCTGCTATTTGAGGTCCACCTGAGTCACCCAGGAGAACACCGCACTGGTGTCTTGCTAGTGGCCAGCAGCCTGGGTCCACCTCAGACCCGTCACCTTTCTGACCTCTTCCCACCTATTTCAGACACAGGCAGTGAAAACAGTTTCAAAATGTATACTAGTCTAGTTCATTTTGACCAAGACAGTCTCAGGAGGAACCATGCAAGCATCTCAGCCAAAAGGAAAGTGCTTGTCTGTGACTGATTTGTCTTCCTGCAGAGAGAAGCAGTTGTTCTCACTGTCAGTGGAAACGCAATTTTAGACTTTTCTTCCTTTCCAGCTTCAAAAGTACTTTTGAAATAGAACTGGTTTTATATTTTACATTGGTTTTTTAGTTTGTTTGGTTTTGGTTTTTTAAGTGAAATAAGCCTTACATTTTGTTGGCTGGATGGACCCGTCTAGACTGCAAAGCGAATAGAAGGAAATGAAAACACTGGACACAAAGCAGCAGTTTTACTTATATAACCAATTTCTACCAAGAATTCCTGTTTTGGTACTTAGGCTTTCTACTACATCTGAAACACAGCACCATACAAGCTGTCATGAAGACAATTAACTCCATCCCAGCCAAAATCAGCAAACCATGGCTTTAAATTCTGCTTTGACCATAACATTTATAAATTCACTCCAAAGTTAAGAAATACTACTGAAGTATTTCTTAAGTATACTGAAGTAATACTAACAAACACTGAAGATTATCTAGAGCCACACACCTTTTTAAAAAGCAACTGCAGTTTGAATTTACATTTTATTTTACATGTGCCCATTACCTGTTTTCAGCAAAAAGGTCTGTTTGATTTTCTGTCTATAAATTTACCACTAAGCATCCTTTCTCAAGGAAAACAGGTTTTAATTATACGAACTAATGAGAGCAGTTTGAACACTTGACATCCTAGGTTAAAATTTTCCCCCCAGATGTAACTGCACAGACCAAATTTCAATTCTTTAAGCACTCTTTGCCTTCTGTACTCCTATCTTGGTGCTTTAAGCTCTCCCTGCCCCAAACAGTTAATTCAAAAGCACATTAAAAACTAGTAACTGACCATAGAAAAGAATAATAACTGTTCAGTCAAATAATTCCTGATGCTTTTTTGGCTGCTTTCTACCTCAACCAACTACTCCAGAGCTTAAACTGCTTTAATGTTTATTCTGAACCTCAAAGAACTTCTAAAAGTTAAGTTTTCAAAAAAACCCCCCACAAATAATCAGCCTCCCATAAGTAGCCTTTGGTTTTAAAACATGAGATTGTGAGTCATGAGACAGATTCCATTTTCATTTTTGCTACAAGCTTCTCGCATGCATCACTAATACTTCTTACTGATCACAAAAGACCCTGGTGTTTGAATACAGGGTTTTTGCAAATGAGATTTTAACTTTCCAGGAAAGGAAAAAGGGTCTAAAACTTAGGAACTACAAGCATCTGAAGTTCTCCATTAAGGATGCTCTTTCATCCAACCCACTCATCCTTGCAAATTCAAGTTTTTATTTACTACAGCGATTAACACACACCACAAAAGTGTTGGTAAATTAGCACCCAAATCCTTTCAAAAGCCTATATAAGGATAAAGAGAAAGTATGACCTATAAGCCTCAGATGATGAAGACAAATGATTACAAAGGTTTATCAATGTTCTGCTATGACCTCAGTCTTCACCCTCAGGAGTAAATATTTATGAGATTAATTGTCCATTTAATCACATCTTTAGAAATGAGGTTGCACATTTTAAACATTTTTTTCCAAGCTTCTAACCTAATATCAACACTGCAACATCACTATATACATATTTCATGAATTTCAAACTGTTATGATAATCAGTTTAGTAAATTAATACCTTAGAGAGATGCTTATGTACAAGAAAGCAGCGTGCCATGTTAGAGCTGAGCTCCCAGAGGATAATTTCCAAGGTATCAGAAGAGGGAGGAGAATAAATAGGTGCATGAAAAGTCATCACCACTTACAATGGGGACATTTTTACTCTCTGTACTTTACTGCTTTGCCCAAAACCTTTGCATGACCTATACCAGTAGTACAAGTATTTGCCTTAAGTGGATAGTACCCATGTTTAATGCTTAAAATAAGATGGATTTTTTTTATGATCTGAAGAAACTTTACAGTTCTGATCCTTCAATTAAACTTCTCTGCTGAGGTAAGAACTGGCAGGTCACTACAGAATAGCAGCACTAAAGCTAGAAAGACAGAATGTTTTCCCTTCCAGCATCCCCAGCAGGGACTTCCTGCTTGGAAGCAGAGATGGGCTCAATGGTTTGGGTATTGCCTACAGCTTCAGAAGAGGGAAGCAGGCATTTACAACTGACTTGCTTGCTTCCCAGAGCACATCAATATCAGTGTTTCATCCTCAACGTCACTCAACTCCTTCCTGCAGGTAATATCTATAACATCTCTTGTTCCACTTTCCATTTGAGAGCAGCCTCAGCTCCATCTGTAGTCGAGGACAGGTGTTTCACTAGGGGAAACAGCCAGCAAAGAAACCACAGCTTACTGAACATACATCCCTTCTCACTCTCCATTGGCTTTAATAAAGGGCTCCATTGCTTCCACAGTGAAACCAGTAATTGATAATAAAAACCAGCTCTAGCCTACTTTAAGGATTCAGCTTGATTCTGAACCATGTCTCCTCTGCTCACTCCTTTTTCTTCCACCCCAAGCAGGAGGGATACTAAAGGTACATCCACCAGCTTGCGGTAGCACCACCACCTCTCCCTCAACTAACCCAATGGATGCCCCAAGAGAGGGGGGCGGCCGCAAAGGAGACAACTCACTAGGTTCTACAGCACTGCTGGAATGAAGCATAAATAAATCCCACCATTAATCACAACAGTGGGGGTGGGGGAAATTGGACAGTGAAGCAATTTCCAGGCAACTGAGAGTGCTGAGGCAGATGTTGACAGCCAAGCATAATGTCCTCCCTAGGGATGAAGCTGCAGGGCTGAGTATCTGGCAGCATCTCCTGGGAGCTCTGCCTCTCTCCTGCTGTATGCTGAGGGCCTCTTACCACTCCAGCACACAATCCTTCCACCAGCAATGGGGGGGCCCCCTCCCTCAGCATGAGCAGCAGCTCCTCCTAGGCTTTAGGGCTACTTAATTCACCACCTTCATTAGGAGGGCTGAAGCTGTCATTCAGACATCATGTTGTCAAAGCAAGAGGAAAAGCACATATATACATTTCAGGTCTGATACACACTTGCATGCATTACATTTCTACAAATGTGTAAATTCAATAGAATTGCAAGCATGAACATAACAAACTATTTATTTTTTAAAACCCCCTAATGAAACAGCTGTCAAATGCCAAATATATCTGTGAACAGGTTTGCTTACCTTGCGATAAATCATATGACACATAGCTACCCTCAGCTTCATGCCAGCCCGCTGTACATGATAGAAGTATAAGTGGTGCATTATAGCTAGAATAAGCGTGCACACAGACAGAGCAGCTGTGTAGCAATATGCAAAATGCAAAGCAATCTCATCTGAGGAATCATAGTTTTCAAAATAATTAATTATTTTTCCCAGTAATATTGGCTGAATTATTTTGAGGGTTTCCTGAAAGAAAAATAAAGGGGAAAAGTATTAACAATTTCATACCGTACCATGCTACCCAAGCCTGAAACCCAGCAAACAAGAGCCAAGTACAGCCGCAAATCACATCCCACAGTATTTTGTCTTTATTGTGCTCTAAAGTGTCAAGTCAATTTTTATCAACACATAATCCCAAAGAAATATGTTCTATGTTAGAATTTAGTTGAATCTTCAAAACAACACCCTTGATTACCACTAAAAACTTTGATGTTATAAAAATGGCACAAATGTGTATTACACTCCCATTTTTCAAGATGACAGGGTGTCCTTTACAGCCATTTAATATAGCAAAAAATTATTTTCCTATTAGGCAGCCCACTCAGATACATAAAATACAGCTCAGCCTTACAAAGCAAGTCATGTAATGTCTCAAAAACACTGCACCGAAATCAGCTCTCTGTTCCACATCCATAACCCCACTGTTACAACTCAATTTTTCAGTCACTAAAGAGCTATAGCTCTGTTTTACTTTTCTGAGAGAGTACATTAACACTATAGGTTCCCTCAGAGTCCAGCATGAAGTCACCAGCACGTATCATGCAGTCTAAGAGGCCAAGTTGCACATTGCTGTGAGCCAAGAAGCGTGTTATATGGCGTTTTACACCGCTTACCTCAATCATTGTGAAAACTCCAAAAACTAAATAGGATTTCCAGTAACAAAGAATAATGGCTTTTGTTAAATGTGGTGTTTTTCCTCTCTTTTTTGCTTTTTGCACCTCTTTATCCCAGTACCTGACAAACAAAATGCAAACATGTTGGAGGACAGATGTAAAATCACAAGGCAATTACCTGGAATAAAATACTTCCAGACTTACAGACAGATTGCCATAATCACTTTCATACAACAACAATAAAAAGAAGTTAATAGATAGCCACATTTTCTCATTCACTTAAACAGGGTAGTACTTAGTGTTACAGGCCTATTTTCTCCTGTATAATACAAACAGTTCACCACTGTTGACCACTATTACCTTTGACACATTTGCCAATGAGATGTCCTTTCTTTCTTCTCCTCTCTGTTGAAACACTCACCTTAACTAAGAGCCTATTATCATCTGATCTCCAGACTATGGACTAAACAAGCAGCACAGAGTGTCTTATCTTCCTCTCTAAGCCCTGCACTTCCCCAGAAGGGTTGTGATGCACAACCCTTTCTCATGCCTGGTCCTTTCTTCTTCCCAGCACCTATTTCAGGGAGGGTGAGCAGACATGGCACAAGAGCAGAGGGAGCTGTCAGCAGCAGTTCTGTCATGTAACACTCCACACATCTCTCTGAAGGCAAGGATTACAGCAGCAGAATGGCAAAGACCTTTTCTTTACCACATGTCTGCCCACAAGTAGGGCACAATCTGTTCACATTAAAATCAAAGACAGTGATAACAAACATGATTTTAATAAGAAAGTGTCAGAACTTAAGCAGATTTCTTAAAGCAGGCTGCTGTCAGACAGGACACTGTGCCTTGTTTCTGGAGGCTAAATATTTTCTGTCTGACTCTCTGACCTTGTGAGGTTGAGGGCTGAAACGAGTCTAAAGCATGAAAGCCAAATTATTTTGCAACCAAACACACAAGTTTGAAGTACGCAGTATGGATAAGACAACATTTTTTTTATTTTTATCCTCTTTTTTATTACAAAGATCATAGTGTTATTGTCTAAATGCCTTGGAATCAGAATTGAACCTGTGTAGATTCTGTGGGATTTGTTGGCCCGAGAGAAAAGGCTACTTCCTTAGGTAGCTATTTATGAATTATATTCTCTGTTTCTTGGCCAAGTACACTAAAGAATTAAAAAACACTTTTTCTTTTTTTTTTTTTGCATACTGCATTTTCTACCATTTCCTGACTCATGGAAAGTACGTGCTTTCACTGTAAGAATCATTGGAAGGAGTCCATTTCTTCCACAGCAAACGCCCTAAACTGCTTCAAGACACAACCATGGAATTTGGCAAAGCTCTCCAGCTGCACTCCTATGAGCTTATGACTGACTCTTTTTCTTCAGGTAACTCATCCAGAGCAGAGTGATGTAAGACCTGATCATAACCTTTCATTTCTAGATTAACTTCTAGAGGAGTCTCTCATCCCAACCAAACTATTAGGAAAGTCAATTTACTCCACCTTCAGTGTAAAGGCAAGAAATAACAAGGCCACACTTTGTTCATACAGAGGCCACCTTTCACTAGGAGACACTTCTCCCTCTAATTACATTTAAAAAAAGATTTTTGTCATCAAATAACTTTCTCTACTGCAAGGCTCAAGACAATTTACACGAACTGTTACTCTTGGAATATACTTCATTATTAAAAGATCCTCCTGTGTCCGTAACAACATGAATTGGTACACAGTCCGTGAAAGAGTATTCATAACAAAATAAAAACACCTCCTAGACACAAGCTCTTAGATGTTCAAGACATTTTATCCACTTTACCAGTGGTATATTTTCAACATACATATTTGCGTGTGTATATATATACATATATATAAACATGCATGTTCATATACACATATATTTATACACACACATACATATATATAAAGGGTATACAGCTGTCACTTAATTCAGTTTGTGGACAACAAAAAAAAAAACTAACACTTTTCATCACTTTTTATACAGAGAAATTTTAAGAATTTTCATAGCTATTCTACCACAGGCCAGAAGACTCACACTAATTAAGGATTATTGCAGTAACAGTTGATGAAAAAGTTCTTTTCCAAGTGTTCTGCAAAGTGTCAAATCAATGACCTAATGGAAATACACTAATGCATTTTTATTATGTGTAACTTGAAAAAATTAAAATGCTTCTATGGTAAACAAGTCCTAAATATTACTCTTAGCTCTTCAGCATTTTTAACAGTAGACCTCGTTAAACTTTACAACAACTTCTTTCAAGTTTAGAATACAAATAAGACTCTCACCTTCACCAGCAGAAATACAACCAAAGAGAACAAATATTTTTCTCCTTACCACTGCAATTCCTCTCCAAGCTTCTCCGAGGAATCTTCTGGTAACACTTTATACATATCATCTTCTTCAAGCTTCCGTTTATGGCCAGTAATAAATAAGGGATTCAGCCACCTATTGAAATACAAATTATTAATAAACTGATCAGCTGGCAAAAGGAATAATTTTTTTACCTGTTAATTTAATTATTTTACCCCTTTCTTCACTCCTCTTCTCCTGCATCATTCAACATCCACACACTTTACTGCACTTTTCTCTTACCTAAGAATTAAGTCACCCCATTTTACAAATGGGAAAGCATTTCCCATTTCCTAAAGCTGTTTATGCCCCATAGTGCCTTACTCCAGGGCATCCAGACAGGCAGCACAACTCTCCTTGGCCTTAAGGCATCTATTTTCTCACTATGTTTCCTTATATCGAAGGAAAATCAGGGTTCCTCTAAATATTTAGGAGAAAACCTAACTTAGTCCAACTATTAAAATATTGATGGAGTTGTAAATAAAACTGTAACACATATTAAGAGATTTTTTGTAACTAGTATGGCAATTCATTTACACGAGGAAAAAAACAACTGTTGTTCAACTGCCCTCTTGACACATATTAAAGGTCAGTAATTTAAAGACAACCACTCAAATGTAAAAATGGGTAAACAATGAATTATTACTAGTACTGATCTTATCCATGTTTGGGAATATAAACAAAAAGCACACTGTCACAGTGTGTAGGCTCAAAAAAAGGAAAATACTGTCTAGAAGCCTAGTTTCTTTAGCAGACAGATTTTGAAAAGCTCAGTACTTTATTAGAGCACTTTAATTTTATGAGCAAATTGTAATAGCACTTGTTGCAGGTTTGTTGGAAAATGTAGTATTTTGTCAGCTCAAACAACACTAACAGGGAACAGTAAGACTAGCTTTTATGCACCTAGATCTTTCTTCAAGGCCAAAACAGAGGTCAAGGAGTCCAGATAGTTTCAGTTTGCTCCCCAGAGCAGATAGATGCATGGTAGAAAGCACAAAAGTGATCATGTTATTCATGGAACAGAGCAAAAGAGGATGACACTCTTGAAACAGGCATGGCTTAGCGGGAACAGGGGAGTTAGGGAACTTGCAGTTTGCCACTTTGTCTCTCTACTGAATCCATGATACTTAGTTTCCAGGAAATATGTGGATTTTGGCTCTCAGGCTTGTTTCCTACAAATACTTTCTCAGTCAGTCAACACAATCAGAACCAAAATGTCACAGATAGACTTGATTTGGAAAAGATACTCTTACTCTTAGGGCAAGGTGTTTGTCTCACGTCAATTGTCTCTAAAAGTTCCCAACTGCTGTGTTGTTTCTGATGCTTAATCATTCCCTGACTTCACCAACACAGCTTTTCAAAGAGCACCTGGTGCACCAGGTGAAGTGTTATTTTCTGAAAGACCTACATGTGAAAACTCAAAACTAGGATGGTTTACAATGAGGGCATTTATTTATTCACAACCACAACAGTAGTTATGAATAATCATCAACATTTCTTGCTCAGGCATGTTCCAATTAAATTTTGTATACACTGGCTTGTAAGAAGTTTGTTGATTAGATTGAGAGAGTGTAGAGGCAGGCTGAACCCTAGGAGGGGCTCAGAAAGTTTCTTCTAAAATAGAACTTTTGAAAAACCCTTTTTCACAGGCTCCATGGCACAACTGCATGTTACAAATAGGATTAATGGTGTTTTTCCTTCAGTACTTTAGCGTGTCAGCACATTAGTTGCGTGACTCATTCAATGATTAAGTCTTTAACCTTAAGAGTAGTATCTTTGATGCCTAATAGCCCTTTTTAAACTCTTGGAGTGAGTATGTTAAAGGTATAATTAGAAACAGAAAGTACTTGTCAGACAAGTCTGTTACTTGGACTGTATGGTCAAAGAGCATTAGGGCTCAAATCACTGCCACAACGTCCCTACAGCTCCTGACAAAATCAATCTGCTCCATTGAAACATTTCTTCTCTGGCCTCAGTTCTTGCTGCCAATCACAGATAAAAAGCAGACATGAGGCAAATAATCTCACGGCCATTCAAACAACCCTGCTTGCTGGACAAAACTATTTGCTTCAGGGCAGGCAGTTATGGGAAAGACCTTCACACTTCAGTTGACTCATGTGGCCGATACCAGTGTTCCTCCCCTTGCAACAGCAGTAGTAGCCCATAATGTACTCCATGAACAACTCACAGGTCTCCTTCTGACAGAGAAGGATACAAAACAAATTATCTTCCCCAACTCCCTTAGCATGACAATCAGGATGAGGCAGTCCTTTCAGGAAAATACAGGAATAAATCCTCCTCAGATCTATGGAAACGGTCATGATATCCCACTAGCTACTGCTGCCAAGGCAGTGAAAACAAAAACCGTTATGATATTTAAGAATAAGCATAAATAGAATATTTACTACAGAATTACAAGATAGTTGAGGTTTGTTAGAAGGGACTCCTGGAGGTCATACGGTGCAAACTACTGCTCAAACAGGATAATCTAGAACTAGTTGCCCAGGGCTATGTCCACACAGGTTTTTAAGATCTCCTAGAAAGGAGGTGCCATAATCCCCCTGGACAACTTGTGCCAGTGCTCAGTCACCCTCATGTTGAAAAAGTGTTTCCTGATGCTCAGAGGGAACCTTCCATGTTTCAGGTTGTAACCATTGCTTCTCCTCCCATCACTGGGCACCACTGAGAAGAGCCTGGCTTCACCCACCTTGTACCCTCCCTTCAGGTATTTATACACATTGATGAGATCCTCCTGAGTTTTCTCTTCTCCAGGCTGAACAGTCCCAGCCTCTCAGCCTTTCCTCAGAGGAGAGAATGGTTCAGGCCCTTCATCATCCTCATGGCCCTTTGCTGGACTCTCTCCAGTACGTCCATGTCTCTCTTGTACTGAGGAGCCCAGAACAGGACGCAGGACTCCAGGTGTGGCCTGACCAGTGCTGAATAGTGCTGCTGACCGCTATTAGCATGTAACAGAATGCACAGAGGAAAATAAAAGATACTTTAAAAATATACTTAAACATATGCTTTTAAATAAAACAATGCTTTTAATGTTACTCTAGAACACCATTCCTTTACTTACACTTTCCAAAACAAGGTGAAAAACCACAACCAGGTGACATGAAGAACAGTACTTCTGTTGAGGGCAACTGCTCTATGCTGAGGTCAGTTTGATTCAGCACTACAGCCAACAGCAGCAGAAAAGGTTGACCACAGACACAGTGTAGTCCACTGGCAAAGTAACGAGATGAAAGATAATGGTCTCAAGTCTGCAAGATTGCTGGAGTCATCCAGCTTATCTTCTGGCCTCCAACTTTCAAACACTTACTGATGGATATACTCACCTCCACTGAATTCTTACAATCCCTTCTGTCCCCCCATCTTCACAACAATCAAGTACCACACATACTTTGAGACTGAATTTCCAAATTAAGTAGCAGAGTAATAGTGCAGAGTAAAAACTGCCAAAAACCTCAAGGTTCTCAGACTATTAGTTCCAGTGAGACCTAGCACAAATTCAGGGCTTCTCACATTTTTCCATTAGTTAAAAAACATAATTTTGAAAATAGGAATACATTGTGCTACAACCACTATGTTAACATTAAAGGCAGCAAGGAAAACAGATCCAGACTACGAGGAAACTGTGTTAATTCATTTGTGACTCATTCATTATGGACAACATAGCAAAGACTCCACACAAGTCCATATGTTTCTGCTGGGTCAGGAAAAAAAAGGCATCAAAAGAAACAAAAATTTAAAAAAATCAAGCATTGTTGAGCTTTCTGACTATTCTCTCCCAAAATACTGATCTTCAGGAGCTACTGCTATGGAGGTCTTAAGAGTACAACAGCTTTTAACAGCATGTTATCTTATTGTAGACTATACCCAAAGATCTTTAGAAGAAGGTTAATTTTTTTTCTTTTCAATTTTCAAATTAGGCTTAGTTCTTGAAGAGCTTTTAGCCCAAGAACGAGGTCTTCTATTTACCCACTGCAAATTCTCAGTACAGCAAGAACAATTCAAGATTCACCATCTGACTGATGCATCCTGAACTTCATGCTGGAAGGTGTCCTTTCAGACAGGAGACTTAGCAGATACTCATATTCAGTTGTTAAAGTAAAAATTTCCACCAGGATGCCACATGCAGATTACACTCCATGGAATTCTCTGCACTTAGAGTGGAATTGAGACCAAGCTACTTCACACAGCCTGCTCTTACTCAAGTCACACAATCTTAACAGGCAAATGAACCAAGCCCTTCTCTTGCCCGAGGCCTTAAAGAGTGCTGTAAGAGGACTGCTAAAGGAAGCTGGTAAGGCAACGGCCTACACAAAGAATATCCCTGAAACTTCAGCTTAATCGTGAAGGAATACTACTCATTAGGAGTGGTATGTCTTTTGTCAAAACAGAGATGAGCAAACACTGATCTCTTCAAGGAGGGACAAAAAAAAGCAGCCCACAGAAAAGCAGAATTTGTTATGATACAGTACCTGTGTAATCTGCATCATTCTTCAAATAAAAAAGCTAAAATAATAAACAAAACGAAAGATGATCTAGAGAAACAGAGGGAATATATAGACAATGATGTAAAGTACTCCTCTTATTCCAAGGATGGACATAAAGTGGCCTCACTACCAATCTATTGCCTGAAGAGAGAAGCAGTGTGGTGGGGAGGAAAGACTTGCACATTTCTGTATTTCCTTCTGAAGGAGCTGTTCAACTTAAAAATAGGACCCCTTAGTCATTGTCTTCTCCCTTCCCAGGTACCCTCCTGGGGCTTTTTTTTACTAATTCTTTCATTCTTACACATCATCTCATTTTAGTCACTCTTTCAGAACCCAGGGTTCACATGATGCCTTTCAAAAGGAGCTTAGCCCAAATTTCTGCTAGCATGAACTATACATGAAAATGTCAATAACTGGAAGAATCCTGAGTATCGTCTGTTCTGCTGGGAATGCTTCCGTTCTATCAAGGCAATTAGCTGATCAAAGACATCAGTCTGGAAAGAAGCCCAGAATTAGTCCCTGTTACTGCCAGAATACTGATGTCACTAGGAATAAAGATTAAAAAATAAATTAAAAAAAAAAGACTCTGTAACCTGATGCAAACCCAAGAGATAGCCAACTGCAAATCAGTAACTCACTGCTCTGAGCCTGAAAAGCTTTCCACCTCTACAGCAGTACCTTGGGCACTGATAAAAAAAGAAAGTGATTCATATCTGAAGGAGCAGATACACAAAGACCACAATATAAACATTGACTTCCTGCATTTCCCTACTCCTGGGCCTTGACTTTACACACCCTGTAACATTACAACACAGTCAACCAGCCACGACTTACTCAGTTGTTCAGGAAAGTGCAATTTTTACTAGCTGTAATTAGAGCAACTCCCCCAGGGTTTTGGAAAGCATCTAAGGTCCGCAGAAAAAGCTAAGATGGTGTCTCCTCAGCCTCGGAAGAGAAGTGAGATGTCAAGGGGAGGTCTCAACTCATCTCCTTCCTCATGGAGGCAGCATGTAATAGAACCAAGCCCTGCTATCCAAAAGGCAGGGTCATTATGCAATCAGACTAGTCATGCTACTCTCTTTCATATATGAAATAAAATTTCCTAAATGAGAAAGTTTTTCAGTTAGGTTTGCTAGCATCTCAAAAGAATCTCCTTTCAGCCAAGGAAGAAATATGTTACAGATAGGTGCATTAAACTAATAGCAGCGTCCAGCTCAACTGGCTTATTAACCCAGGGATAGAACCTGCTGTACCTCTGGATTTATATCGTGTCCTGCTTGCAAATGCCTAAGAAAATACCACTCTCACACTGCTGAGCAGACTTGCAGTGCTTTCCAGAAACCTGTGCATGTATTGCAAGCTCTTCATGAACTGAGAAAGCTTGTCAAAAATCATCAGCCAAGAAGCATTTGCAATTATATTTCAAAGCTGACACAAATATAAACCATCCCAAGATCAAAGGATTTGTCTGTCGGGGCCCTGGGTATGCCCACAGGCTTCAGTGGCCCCGACCAGTCCCACAACAGCTCCACCACAGTTACTCACTGTACTGCAATACTTTCCCCTGCACAAGTGCCACATTTTGTTCTCACCAGTTTCACACATCGCTCCCCAAGTCAGAAAAAAATCAAACTACATGGACTACTTTTCTAATTAGAAAAATCCTTTTTTCTTTTTGTCCTTCTTCATCTGTAATTACAGGCAGGGGTTTAACTTCTGGGTAGTTTTTGCAGCACTGAGTCAAAGCCACATCCTGTATACTCTCATCAACTAATTCCTTAAGGAGGTGGTTTACAAACTGCATTTTCCCCATTCCTCTTAAGCCTATTTGTGCATCACATTACAAGCATCGTCTGTTTACACTCAATGTCCCATTATTTTTCAACAGTTGCACAGGAGAGTCTTTGTTTACCCAAATTCTTCCATAACACTAGGATTTCATCTCCTTGAGCAGCTTGGAAGCACTACTTCAACTACTAAGCTGCAAAGGAACACGTATTTCTTTCTCTTTAATCACCTACTTTGGAGCTGGTGGGTTTTTTGTAAAATAAATGGGGTTTCCCTAAGGGACGTTTTGATTATAAACCCACATTGCTTATCCTCCATGGCTTACCTCAAGTGTCTACCTGCTTCTTTGTTCTCTTCATTACCCACCTTCAAGACTTGAAGTTCTACACGAGCAGCACAAATCCAACCCTGCTCTGTGCTTGCTCTCAGTCTCACACTCATGAGTCTCCAGTGTCATTTTGCAAGATTCCATAAATATCACCGCAACAGTCTGCAGTCATCATGCAATTTTTTTTTTAAACCTATCTTTATTTCACATGCTCACCCTGCCTCTCTTCAGTAAGCTGCGTTTTCCCACTTCCCCTTACCAAGGCAGTCATCTACAATTAGTAAAGTAAACGAAGTAAGTTCTGGTATTTCTTCAGATGCTTTTCAACTAGTGTTTTGGTTGCAACTTCCCTCCCCAGCTTACTGTGGCTAAAACAGTAGATTTTCTCATTGCTTACAGTAGGAAAAAATAGGAATACAATGAAATTACTTCAAAGCCATATTAACTCAAAAACACCCTTCAGGCTTCCAGTTCCAATGCCAGACTGTATTAACCTTTGATACTCAGCTTCATCTCACCTTCCGAGCTGTTGCTTTTTTCCTAGCACAGCAAACCTGCGGAACACCCACTTCCTGATGTTGACAGCAACTCAATTGGTTATTTGATTGCACTTACCGTAGGCTATTTTCATGCTGTTCAGCCACCCTGCCTTGACCAGGTATGAAATATCCAATCACTCTAACATACTTCCTGATATTCCAGGTGGCAAGAAAAAGTATGGACAGTGTGATGAAAGGTGGGGGAAGCAATACTGCAGCTAACATTTTCTGCAAGGCCCGGAAGCAGGGAATGGAGAAGCAGCATCACCTGCGGCATTCCAAAGACTATCATTGAAATACTGACCCAGCATCCACATGCCAAGAATAATACCCAAAATACCAAAGATTTGATGCAAAGGTCTGAAGATCATGTCTTACAACAATACATTTGGTCATGTTTTATATCAATAAACTCAAGTACAAGCTATTTATCGAAGCAGGGCCTAAGTAATCACATAGAGCAAAGGGAAAAGAGATCTTCAATTTCAAAGAAAAGAACTGGTCATCCAAACAAATTTCTAATCTCAGGTTAGTTACTACTGAAACAACTTAGATGGAGCAAGCGGTTTCTTTACCAATTGAAAAATGCATCTAAAATCTGTGTTATAGCTTACATATGTATTTAATAGAAAAAACCACAAAAGGCTCAAACCCTGAAACCAAAGTTATACAGTAAGTCTAGTTGAGCATAACGAGTCTCTGACTTCAATTTCCAAAAGAAAATGCAAATGTAAGCTAATGGCAGCAAAACCTCCTTTCTGACCGGTAATGGAAATAGGAAGAATTAAAAATTATCTGTGAGTTCATACTGGTATTAGAAATGGCCGGGAGCCAAGGATACAAAAAAAAAAAAAAAGACTGGTCTTTTTAACCTTCCAATCCCAAAATCTAATTGTGTTATCTCCCTCCTCTGCTCTACTTAAAACCTTGAAAAATTTTCTAGAACTGGGTGAAAAAGTTAATTTCTGGGAAAAAAAAAGAAAAGGAAAAAAAAACCAACACCACAACATACTCCTAATTTTGAAGTTTTGCAGGAACCATAAGAGGAACATTTCCTCTCCTAAATGATATAGCACGCTTTACTGTAGGGCATTCCAAAGGCAAATAGCCTCAGTATTTCATTATACTCAAACAGTTCATCTAATTGCCTATCTAAGCACAGATGTTTACTGTAGATAGCAAATGCTAACATTCTGATAGCTTACACACACTTGCCATAGTCAATATAATTATTTAGCACTCTTTACCCGCATATTTTAACTTCACTAGTCCATAAACAACAATTTTCAAACAATATTTTATTCTGCACAGTAGAGCTATCTTGCAATAAAACAAGCAAAGGTTACAGATGAACGCAGTAGCTCAAGAGACTGAATGATTCAAATTTGACTACAGGATATTAAATACTTGATAAATGAATAAATAAGGCATTATATTTTTTAAAAATTTGTATATATGAACCTCAGTCTTCTTTCAATCAGGATAAAAAAAAAAAGAAGCAAGTGTGATTTCATTCTTTGGGTTTTGAAAATGTGTTTTCTGTTTATCTATACATGATTACATATTTCTTTAGAGATTCTTACATGACAATCATCCTGCACACATAAATCAACAAATTCACTAAAAATTAGCTACCTCAGAGATCTTTATAAAGTAGCATCTGCTGAGAGTCATCACCATCACCAGTTCCAGGCACTGCCCAGTGAGAATACACCAGGTATCAGGCAAGATCCCTGGCAAAGCATGATGCTGCTCGATATTTTCATTCATTACCTAAGTAAATGTAAAATCCTCAGAGGCAAATCTATTCACTGACACAGTAAAGAACATTAATCAGTTTTAACTACGGAACTGCTGGACTCCAACTGGAACTTCCAAGATAGGACATGAATTCTTTCCCTAACTTCTTTCAATACAAGGCCAGACACGTTTTTAAAGAGAGACGAGTTACAGGACTAAAATGCAGGTGATATTTAGGCTTATTCAAAAGTGGCCCTTTTGACTTTAAGTAAAGGAGTGAGAGAGGAGCAAGAAGCTAAGGAAAATGTGCATTTATCTACACTGCTACAAGAGAGGTGTGTGACATGACTGCATTTAGTCAGACAAACAGCTACATACTGTGCAGTCATCACTGGAAGTCTTGGGACTTGAATGCCTGTGCTTATTCCATTCAGTTCACACATAAATCCAAAGGTAAAGATTTTTTTTACTCTTCTCCCACTACACTCCAAGTCAGAGCCCTGAAGACGACTTTGTGGTTTTGTCACTTTCTCTAAAGCACATGCTTAGTAAGCCACGAACAATGCTGTCAGACACCAACAGGTATTTAATGATAAATCAATCATTTACTCCTTGGAATCATAACTGTGCAGATGCCTCAGAGCCAGTTTTCAGTTCATGTTTTAATGCTGTTACTGTAATTGGCAATTGCCACATGTCAAGTGATGACGTAAAAAGGCATCCAGCCACGGGATGCTACCAGTATCCAGTGCTCCAAAGGAGCCAAGAACTTGCACAGTCACAGCAAATCTGTGACAGATAAGTAATTACTGTTATTATTAAAAATAAATATATGAAATTTAGCAGGACTTTAATTTATTTTACTGCTCTGAACAAAAACACTGGATACCCTTTCCAGGGTGTTCCAGCTTGCCCTCCTTCTCATGGTATTAACAGGCCAGAATTACCCAGTCTTTTAAAAATTTAATCATAGTCCATGTTTTGTAACTTTCCACTGAAGTGGATTCAATGCCTGAACTACAAAGTGGACAAAAATTCAACTGCTGTATAGCTAGAACATCTTTGATAAATCAAGGGAGCAAACACTGCAAGCAAATAAAAACCCACACGCAGGGTTAACAGTTAGGAAAAAGAAATATTCTTGCCAAGTACAGTTATTAATTTAATAAACTGCAGCCCCCCCAGTGGAAAAAAAGATGTGAAAAGTGCTATTCTCAGCTCCTTAAAGTATAAGGTTTTTTAAACTTAAAAGACTTTCTACAACGGAATAGCTGTTTAAACATAAAAAACACTGGACTCAATCCTTTCTTGGACAAACCTGAAAAAGAACGCAAATCCTCCTATCCATCCTTCAAAACCCTCATTCTCACCAGCAAGGCAAGCCAGCAATAGGACAAAAAAAAACCAACAACAAAACATAGAAGTAAATCAGAAATACACCCAAGTGCTGCTAACTCCCTAACTGAACTACCAGCCAGAGCTTGAAGAAGTTTGGTGAGCATGGGAACTTGTGACTCTGAAGGTCAGTGGCTACAGGGATATCTGGAACATCCAGAACAACCACTAGGGTTTTGATAATCCTATGTTAAGATAGAGAACTCATTGAGAAATGGAAACCAGGAATATTTTACAACTGCCCTGATTCCATACTTCTGTCATAAATAGTTTTTTATTCTTTTAACATCCAGGCTATCATTACACAAGGGATGCACTATAAAAATAACATTCACACACAATCCAGATGCTCCTCTTTCCCATGAAGGTACTACTACAGTGTTTAATGTTCATCAAGCTCATACTTGTCAAAGTCACAACCCAAAAGCAAGACAAGCCTTGAACAACGGGAGAAGAATGTGTCTTCAGCCTACACGCTCATTACCTTAGTTTTATAATTCAGTGAAAACATGACTTCTTTTTTCCTGTGAGTTTGATCTTCTTTCTGCCAGGCAATAATTTTAGCTTTTATTCTGCATCACTGACAACAAATGAGAGGGTGCTTCCTTACAATGGCAAAATTGCACCTTTGGAGCAAAATATAAATAAAATAAGGACCTTGCCCAGCTACCTCCAATGCCCTGTTTTCTACCTTCGTTGTCAACAAGCAGACAACACCTGGGATTTAGAGAGTACAGCAGGCACACTTCAGCCACCACATGGTGGTGGTTGCCACTACTTCCAGGACAGCCCTCCTCGAGCACTGTTTTTCCAGTTCTCCATCTGAAAACACCTCAGAACATCCTGAGACAGCAGTTAAAATGAAGCAGTGCCAAAGCAGCACTCACACAGTTGTCAGACGATACACACTTCGTAGAAAAGAAAAGCAATTCTTAAAGCTATGCTTAAAGTTAGCTTTATAGCTAATGAATGGCACTTTAAGATTTCCTTGATTTTATGTAAAACAGCATTAACTTGCAGAAAAGTGACCGTCCCTGCTTACTCAAGCCACTGCAGACATCACTGCAGATGAAATTTTCACTAAGAAAATGCTAGTGCTTTCTGACTAGTAAACAACAAGGATGTTCTGGTATTTTTCATGATCACCTGCAGCACAGGTAAGAGAAGAGACTTTAAACAGTATTTTCACTGCTGTGAAAGACTGAAAAACAGCACATAGGGCAACTTCTAAAAGATTTCATACTTCACCAGCACAAGCCCTACAGTTATACACTACTACCTGACTGCAAAGTATGACATCCCAATTGATCTCTAGACTTTCAGCAGGCCTGTCACCACAAAAGCACAGGCTTCCACCTAATCTTCAATTGCAGAATGAGAACCTGCAAACGTATCTGGGGTAAAAAGAAAAGGTGCTTGCCTAGAGCCTGGGAAATTGAAGGCATTTTGCTGTTGCAAAATGTGAAGTGTTCAATGTGAAGTTCAATACATACAGATCAATACAAAAGGCCTAAAAAAAGGGGTGACAGGAGCAGTCAGAAAACCAGCTACGAGCACTGCACACTTCCTTTTTCATGTCTAGCTGGGTTGTTTTTTGCAGAACTTCCAGTGCCACCACAAGATCCCAGCAAGGGAAAAGGAACAGAGCAGAAGCAGCTCTGGAATGCTACATGGCCAACCAAGGTTCATCCCATTCTGTCTGGACTTCCTAGCAAAGCTGTTTCGAACATGGGGCACCCCTGGTGTCAAAGAAGACATTTTAAGTCAAGACACTGAACACAGGGAGTTCTGCACAAGCATACAAGCCCCCTTTTTTCTCTTTCTTTCTTTTTGAACAGAGTACCTCTGAGGATATATCCTTGGCTGAAAATTTGTTTAGCTAAAATTTGTTGGGACTTTTAAAATCCCCCCACCTTCTGAAAGGGATTTCAAGCACCTGCTAAGAACTGCTTATAGGACTGCAGCTTTTAAGTTGTGTTTCAGAGACTTTCAAAGAGAGAACTTAATGCACCATGCCCTCCCTTTCTTCCTCCTCCACCACCACACAGCACAGAGACCCTGTCTCAGGCTACAGTAGGTGAAGCAAAATAAGCAGTACCTCTGTAATTGCTCTCTTCCAAGGGGGATCTGCTAAGACAGACAAGCTCGATGCTCTCCCATTCCCCTCTGCACATCTTTTCCTACTACATTTCAAACCAACTAAACTGCTGAGCATCCTCACTGCTTTGAGCAACTATATATACCCACGTCGATGTCCCACCAAAAAGAGAACAAGCACTAACTTCTGACTAGTAGTTATGCAGTCCAATAAAAGTTTGTGGTGACACCATGACACCCCTGCCCTCATTCTGGGACACCCTAAGCCCCTCCAGGGTCAAGGCTCCAGCTGAAGCGTGGATGAGAGCAGCCAGGCTGCTGCCCCTGGCATCCCACGCAGCTCTGCGGCTCAAAAACCTCCTCGCTGACGGCGGGGGAAAGCCCCACGCCAAAAGCGGGAGGAGATGAGCAATACCTGGCCGCGGTCCGCTACGCAAACGGGGAAGCAGCGCAACGCCTGCGAACAGCCCTGCACCGGGCCCGGGGCGAGGAGGCAGAGGACGAGACACGTGCTCGACAGGGCGGCGGGGCCGTGCTCGGCGCTGCCCGCGGGCTCGCCCTGCCCGCAGGCCGGGCAGTCCCAGGCCGCGGCCGGGGATTACGGCCCGGCGCGGGCGGGTTCACCTCAGGAGACCTCGGCTCCGCCGCTCTGCGCTGCCACCTGTGCGGGGGCTGCCCCGGCCGGCAACGCTGACATGCCGGGCCCGCGGCAGGTCGGGGCCGAGCCGCGGCAGCAGAGGCAGCGCCGGTAGCCCACGGGGGAGCGCGGCCAGCACCAGCTGCCGCCTCCCGCCATCCCCCTCACCGCCGGGACGCCCGGATCCTCTCGGGAGCAGCGCTGAAGTACAAACTGGGCAGCCCTTAGGCGGGGCTCGGCATCCCCCCGCTGCCGGCCGGACCCCGCAGCCGAGCGGTCAGGCGAGGAGAGGCGAGCGGCGTTAAACCCCGGCGCGACGGCGCCGTCCCCGCCGCAGGGCCGCACCTCCCGGCGGCGACTCCGCTGTCCTCCACCCCGCCCTCGCCCGGGTGCTCACCAGAAGAAGAGCCGGGAGCAGAGGTTGGCATCTTCCAGCGGGTTGGGCTTCTCCTCGCGGGGCACCGCTTCCATGCCGCCCTCCCGCCGCACCGCTCCTCGCAGCCCGGCGGTGACGAGGGCGCAGGAGCAGAGGTGACTTCCCACCGCGGCAGCCACCGCCGCCGCTGTGCCGCCGGCCGCCGCTGTTTCCGGGAGNGTCACCGTGGCCTGCCATGGGCAGTGTGACCAAAAGGAGTAAACTGCGAGAGACCTAAGAAAATAGGAGTGCGGGGCGTATATCTGAAGTAACCAAAGAACTATTAATCTCCATAAAATAAAATAACTGTCAGAGGTGAGTCTCTACTATGCTGTTATTTCTCTGCAGTCTCAGAATCACAGGATAGTTGAGGTTGGTTAGAAGGGGCCACTGGAGCTCATGTGGTGGAAACCCCCTGCTCAAGGAGGACAGTCCAGAGCCAGTGGTCCAGGGCCATGTCCAGACAGCTTTTGTAGATATCTAAGGTCTCCACAACCTCTCTGAGCAACCTGTGACAGCACTCAGTCACCCTCACAATGAAAAACTCTTCCCTGATGTTCAGAGGGAACCTCCAGTGTTTGAGGTTGTGCCCATTTCCTCCGGTCCCATCACTGGGTACCACTGAGAAGAGCTTGGCTCCATCCTCTTTGCACCCACTGTACACACTGATGAGATCCCCTTGAGCCTTCTTTTCTCCAGGCTGAACAGTCCCAGCTCTCTCAGCCTTTACTCACAGGATTGATTCTCCAGTCCCATCATCACTTCTGTGGCCCTTCACTGGACTTCCTCCCGTATGTCCATGTCTCTCTTGTACCTGTGAGGGCAGAACTGGACACAGTACTCCACGTGTAGCCTCACAGTGCTAAGCACAGAGTAAGGATCATCTCCTTCAACTTGCTGGTAACACTCCTCCTAATACAGCCCAGGATACCTCCTTTGCTACAAGGACACCTTGCTGCCTCATAGTCAACTTAGTGTCCAGCAGGACCTCCTGTTCCCTTCCTGCCAAGCTGCTTTCCAGCTGGGCAGTCCCCATCAGGTACTGGTGCCTGGAATTGTTCCTCTGCCTACTTTGCGCTTCCCTTTTTTAAACTTCATGAGGTTCCTGTCAATCAATTTCTCCAGCCTGTTGAGGTCCCTCTCGATGGTAGCACCACCCTCTGGTGTACCAGCCTTTCCTCCCAGTTCTGTATCATCAGCAAACTCATTGAGGGTACCCTCTGTCCCATCATCCATAAATTATCTGCATTTATGAAGAAGTTGAACAGTTTTAGACCAAATGTTGACCCCTGATGTACACTGCTAGTTACTGGCCACCAACTAGCCTTTGTACATCTAATCATAGAATCATTTAGGTTGGAAAAAACCTCTAGGATCATCAATTCCAAGCTTCAATCTCTGGGATTATTTCCCACTCCAGCTGAGCCAGCTGCAAGACAGGCAGCATTCTTATGGTCTGTGTATTCATCTCATGTCCCTCAGAAGCAACCAGCCCTATCTCTTCCCACTAAAATGCACTGCCAGTGAAACAATTAACAGGGCTCTCATCTGACTTTCATTATAGGCATTCAAGTTGACACATTGTTAAGATAAAAGAGTGGTAGGGTCTGGGCTACACTTCATTGTTGAAGAAACAGCATCAGTTCATGCTTACAAGAATGTCATAATAACCATAAGTCAGACAAATCAAACTTAAGCTTGCTGTCAGTGAGCACTGACAGGGCTGGCAACAACAAGCACTGCCTGAGTGTAGACAATGTGCCATAGACTTATACAAGTGATAAGTAGTACACTTGTCAACAACTGTCTGTAGATCCCTCCAGATTAAAACAAGGAAATAAACTTACGGAAATGG